>JALMGF010000495.1:0-167500 GCA_023333645.1 Sceloporus occidentalis | reverse complement strand
AAGGAGCTCTACACGTGGGTGGTGAGTAGAACACGTGTGGGGAGGAGAGGAGTGCGTGGAATGGGCATCCAATTCACTCGTCAATTTTACTGCCCGCAGGACATGCAGGGAGGCTCCAAGCTACACGGGCAGCTGGGACACGGAGACCGGGCCTCGTACCGGCAGCCTAAACATGTGGAGAGACTCCAGGGGAAGGCTGTGCAGCAAGTCCGCTGCGGGGGAGACTTCACCGTGTGTGTTACAGGTGAGAGCGGAGCCCCGGGGGGGGGAGCACTCCCTTGCTCTTTACGCATGCCTGCCGCTGTCGCCTCTCCTGTTCTGACTGCCGGCTGTCGCCTCTCCTGTTCTGACCGCCAGCTGTCGCCTCTCGCCTCTCCTGTTCTGACCGCCGGCTGTCGCCTCTCCTGTTTTGCAGATGAAGGGCAGTTGTACTCCTTTGGGTCAGACTATTACGGCTGCCTCGGTGTGAATCAGACGGCAGGCGCTGAAGTCCTGGAGCCGGTGTTGGTTGATTTCTTCCTCAATGAGCCCGTTGAGCAGGTCTCCTGCGGGGACAGTCACGTCATGGCTCTGACTCGGAGCAAGAGTGTGTACTCGTGGGGATGTGGAGAGTATGGTGAGTGGGGATTGTGTGTAATGGGAATGGAGAGTGAGTGGGTCTCTGGAGGTGTTTGGGGGGGTAAGAGAATGGTGGTGCAGGTGGGGAGATGGGGCAGTGTGAGGGGAGAGCTGGCTGGTAAGATCTCGTTCTATTTCCGCAGGAAGGCTGGGTCTGGATTCGGAAGATGATGTTTACTATCCGCAGAAAGTGATTGGGCAGAGTTTTGTTATCCCGCCTCCCTCTTTTAGCTGCTGCACTTGTGCTCTCCTTCCTGCTTTAGCTCCGCCTCTTGTTATCCCGCCTCCCTCATGTAGCCACTGCACACGGGCTCTCCTTCCTGCTTTAGCTCCGCCTCCTCCCAGGAAGTCTTTTCTTCAGCTGCCTCTCTTTGCCTCTGACAGGTGGAGGTTCAGAGCGGTCTCTGCATCGCGAGGGTTTCCTGTGGCCCTGACGGGAGCTTCCTGTTGACTCACTCTGGAAAAGTCCTTGCCTGTGGTTTAAATGAGCACAACAAGCTGGGCCTCAACCAGTACACGGCGGGGATCATTAACCACGAGGTGAGCGCCCGCGGTAGGGCGCGGGGCGAGGTGTCTGTGGCGGGAGGGCGCTGGGGGGGGCGTCTGTGGCGGGAGGGCGCTGGGGGGGGCGTCCCGCGCACCGTCTCTTGCACTACCCTGTTTCTGCTTGGCAGGCGTTTCTTGAAGTCCCGTACACCACGTCCTTGACCCTCGTCAAACCGCTGACCTTCTACAAGGTGCGCAGCATCTCCCCCGGGAAGTCGCACACGGCCGCCATCGACGGTGAGCGCTGGACACGGTAATCGGGACGTCTCGGCTGTTTGTCTTCCACGTTCTGACCTTCTGCCTTCTACAGAACGCGGACGGCTCCTGACCTTTGGCTGCAATAAGTGGGGACAACTTGGGGTTGGAGATTATAGGAAGCATTTGGGGGTGAACCTCCTCCGTGGACCTCTCGGTGGCAAGCAGGTCATTAGAGTGTCGTGTGGGGACGCGTTCACCATTGCGGCCACGGATGGTGAGTGCGCTGCCTGTGCCGGATTTGCCCCCGAGGTTAGCCATTTGCTTTGTGGAACCTAACGTTACTTTTTGTATTCAGACAATCACATCTTTGCTTGGGGAAATGGAGGGAACGGGCGCCTGGCGATGACCCCCAACGAGCGCCCCCACGGCCCCGACACTTGCACATCGTGGCCTCGTCCTATATTTGGGTCCCTGCACCATGTCCCGGACCTGTCCTGCCGTGGCTGGCATACCATCCTGATCGCAGGTGAGTGCGGAGACGCGGCCCTAACGCGTGGCAATAAGGAGGTTTCCGTCATTAAGACCTCGCCGTCTTCTTACAGAGAAAGTCCTGAACTCCAAGACCATTCGCTCCAACAGCAGCGGGCTTTCCATCGGGACGGGTGAGTGCCGGCGGGCTCCCGGGGGGTATCACTTCTGTACTGGGGGCTTTGGCGGCTCATATTCTCTCCCTGTAGTTGCGCAGAGTTGCTCGTCAGGCGACTCCGGAAGAGGCGATGAGGACAGTCACCGCGAATCTCTTGCCTCCGACCCGAGCGGGGGATTCCGTGGCACGATGGAGGCAGAGCCCGAAACCAGCCCATTCAACATGACGGAAAGCATGGAGAGCAGCTCCTGTCCCAGCTGGCTCCGACAGGTAACACAGCCGCTCCGGGGACACGGAGGACGGGACCCGACACTTTGGGTGTCCACGGTCCCTGTGGTATTTATGGCACTTGGCCGGACTAAGGTTCTCAAACCAGCACCAAGTGAGCGAAGTGACGCGAGGCAGGAGAGCCCTGAGGGCCCGAGCCCTGACCATGCGCTGGGGAAATGCGCAGGTTCTCCTGAGGTTTGTGCAGGGCTGCGCTCACCTGCTGTGGGTGGATGCCTTGCTTCTGGGGGCCTACCCACTACGGCCTACATGTACTATTTGTGCAGAACCACATACACGAGTAACACATCTATAACCTCTTGCGCGGCATACATGAGCAACACATCTGTAACCTCTTGCGCGGCATACATGAGTAACACATCTGTAACCTCTTGCGCGGCATACTCGAGTTACACATCTGGGACCTCTTGCGCGGCACACACGAGTAACACATCTGTGACCTCTTGCGCAGAACCACATACATGAGTAACACATCTGTAACCTCGTCGGTAATTCTATGGAATCTGTTTTATAAATAAAATGTAGTCTTCTAAGCGCGTGGTTGGTTTTTACTACGTACAGGTGCGAGCAGTGTGTCGGCAGCTGTGCTGTTCTCTTATTTGGGGGAAGCAGAGCATCTGGGGGGCTCGCTGCGCGGGATTACGTGGCAGGGTGGTCTGCGGAGCGCACTGAGCTGTTTCTCATCTGTGGTCTCTCTCTCTAGGAACTTGAAGAAGCTGAATTTATACCCATCCCGCGGACCCCCTCGTCCACCTCTCTCCAGGAGCCGAGCGAGACGTCGCGGAAAGACCAGGAAGAACAGGGTGGCGCTCAGAGAGCGGCGCAGGTAACGGGGCCGCGTCGGATGGGGCGTCGGGGTGGTTTTCCTTTGGCTTTTCCCTGACTTGTAGCTCATTTTCAGGAGTCGGGGAGTGAGAGGTGTATGTGCGACGCTCTGCGAGGGGAGGTTAAGAGGTTGCAGGATCTGGTATGTTCCTGCGTGAAAGAACATGAGGCTCTGCGCGAGGAGAACGCCCGTCTGGCCAACGAGGTGCAGCAGCTCAGCGAGAAGCTGCAGGGAGTCATGCAGGTAAGCTGTCCCCGGCAGCACTGACGACCCCCCCAACCCCCCCGCGTCCGGCGTGTGAGAGGCGTGACGGCGTGTATGAGCTCAGCCCCCGTTCATTAAAATGTCTCGCTTTACCTTTTGCAGCAGAGTCTGGCGGTGAACCGGCAAGGAGAGGCGCTGCAGCTTCTCCAGAGACAGGTGCGTATGTCCCAGGACATCCTCACCCCTTACTCCCCAAGAGACAGACTGTATCAGGACACGCATGTAATGGAAAAGACGGCGTTTATTTAGTGTAATGGACACATTAACATCAATCAAGCCCCCCCCCGGTTAGTTGCTTGTCGGCAGCCGCTAGGCTCATATCCTCCTTTCTTCGCTGTAGGTGGCGGTATGTCTGAAAGGGACGGTTCCCGCGGCAGAGGATTCAGACGCAGACTCCTGGTGCTTCCTGGGCGCAGACGGCTGCAGACCGGCCCCAGGGCCGCCGATGTGACCGCAGCCGAGGCTTTGCGATAGTGAACAGCAGAGTCCCTGAGAACAGGGGTAAGAGCCGCGGTGGTCTCTGCCCTGGCACCGTTTTGTCTGCGCTCCGTGGATGAGGCCGGCAGCCCTTATTTGCTTGGACCCTTCGTGTTACACGGACGGGACTCTCCATTTTTAACTGTGTTGTGCACTCACTCACCACGTGGCCTTCTCACTGCTGAAGATGCATGGACTGTATCGTTGGTCTGCAGGAGCCCAGACTGGAACGAAGCGTTGGCCCCGGCCGGCTCCGCTATCCAGGACTCGTGATTTCTCGCAGTAATGTGCTCGGCAGCTGCTGTGAAATAAAACACTGTGCATTTAATCCATACACACAGGGTCTGCCTGGCTTCATCTCCAGGGGCTGTCGTGGAAGGACGTGCAGGAAGCGGTACTGGGGGTCCGGCTCCAGCGGGAGTCATTTTAACCTCTTACGTGTCCCTTGCAGACGTGACCCTTTAGGCCAAGAGTGATGCTCGCAAACCCCAGGACTGTCAGCGCCTGCGACTCGGGGGAGGACGGGGTTTACTCTTTATAGTCTCGCATTTCGGGATGTGTCTTTCTGCGGCCCGTGGTGCAAAGCGGCGGCTGCAGTGAGGACATGCAATGTAATCGGGGTTCTCCTCTGGGGGTTGGGGGGGCAAATCTGATGGCTTTCCTCCTCTGGCAATAACCTGCTGCACCTCCCGTGCCTGGCGGATCGTTCGCATGAAAGAGTTGTGCTTCTGGCGCCATGAGCTGCCGCGGGTCTGAGAGAGAAAGAAAATCAGACGGACAAAAGATAAGGAGTCGGAAAAACTGGCATCGGCACAATCACATGCTACCGCGGATCGGACTCAGTAGGGGAGAATGGTAAAGGGCGTGACGGGTCGGTCGGGATGGGAGAAGGGTAGAGGGCGTGGTGGGTCGGATCTGAGGTGTGACAGCTGGAGACGGGGGTAAAATGACCAAGAGGGCAAAGTGTCGTTCCATGGGGGTGTTGATGGCCGGGGGTTCTGCCATCTAGTACAGACACACGGCTGGCCCAAACCCTCCGTTGTAAGGATTTATTCACTAGGGGAAGAGTTTTGGTTTTAACTCCTTCGCTATATTATTATGAAGTACCAAGAGTAGAAGGGATAAGCTGGCCCTGTATAATTCAATAGGTAGAGCCCTTTCTGTAGCAGAAGCTCCCTGGGGTCAGCCCTTCCTAACGCATCGTAGTCGAGGAGCTGAAACGCCCTGGAATCTGGCGCGTGGGGTAATAAACTCACCAGGGGGGTGCTGGACGGGGCTTTGCCTTTGGTTTGTAAGAACTGCTCCAGCTCGGTGCCCTTGGCCCTGGCTTTGGACGAGTCGAACACTTTACGCTTTGAGTTCTGCATCTTCTCGCAGACCTGAGCGTGCTTCTCCAGCCGCGGGGCCAGGAACCGACGGCCGCACATCCGGCACGGTACCAGCTCGCGGCCCGGATCCTCCGAACCGCCGGGCGGGGAGAATATTTCTTCCGCCTCGGGACGGCCGCTGCGGGATCGGCCGGGCGGGGAGAATATTTCTTCCGCCTCGGGACGGCCGCTGCGGGATCGGCCGGGCGGGGAGAATATTTCTTCCTCCTCGGGACGGCCGCTGTGGGATCTGCGATCTCCATCAGTCTGGAAAGGCTGTGTTCTTGATGAGATCCTGTATGAGCCTTCGGGGGGACTGAGGGGCGAGGGGCGGTTGGGCACTTTTCTGCGGTCATCGCCTCCGGCCATTTTCTCCTTCTTCAGCCTCCCGCGTGGATCATTGCCCTCTGACGGCGGAGGGCTGCCGTTTAGGATGCGGTGAGAAGATCTCTCCTTTGTGCTCCGGATCCCATGACTTCCGATCCTTTCTTCGCTGTCGTCCTCCGATTCTGCCCGAGACTCCCAGTATGGCTGATCTTTTGCCGCCTTCCGCCTCTCTGTCTTCCCTGCTCTGCGTCTGGCTTCGTGGGTCTCTCGCATCCTTCTGTCCTCCAGCTCGGCGTCCTCCTTTTCCCGCTGGATCCTGCGTAACTCCTCTTCGGTTCTGCGGAGCTTCTCTCGCAGCAGGGCCTCCTTTCTGCGGATTTCAGCCTCCAAGTCGCTCTCGGTCTTCTGAAGTCTGCTCCACTTCTCCGGCTGGCTGGATCCGGACTTTGAGCGGTCGGGCCCTGGAAACGGCGAGCGCTGCGAGGCGTGCGACGGGGACTTGCGATGAAGGATGGGTTTAAGGGGGTGAGCCCGGTCCACCCCTGCGCTCCTCTTACATACTGTCCAATTGGAGGCCCAGGTCCTCTCCTCTGAGGGCCACGGGGGCGACGGATTGCGGCGTTGGAAATGCAGCGCCCGTGTGTCGTGCTGCGTGAGGCCGAGGAGCTTGTGCTCCTTTTCCCGGAGGCTCCTCTCCTGGTACTCGTTCCTCAGCCGCTCCAGGCGCGACAGGTTCTTGGGGGGCTGCAACTCAATCCTGAGGGTGGGGAACTTTGCTTCAGCGCTCTCCTTGTGCAGATACGGGGCCATCTTCAGCTGTGCCATGGCCGCCCGCGTCTGGCTGGTAAGAAACGGACGAGCTGTAAGTTCCGGATTGTTACAAACTGCGTGACCCCGACCCCCTCCCCCTCCCCCTCCCCCTCCCAACGGTGACCCCCTGCACATTCACCGCTGCCCTCGGCGCTACACGTTATACATACCGCCAGCTCGCGCTGTCCTGAACGATGTTGTGCCCGTTGCTAGGCGACAGCAGCATCCGGTCTCTTCTACGTAATAACCACGCGCCGCTCGGCAGGCTGCAGCGGACGACACAGACAGGGCGGGTCTGCTCGTTCCCACAGCAACCAGGAGCCGTCAGGTCAGTGACTGCGTTCAAAGCAATGGATGTCTAAACCCCCTTAACCTAATGAACTGCCCCCCCAATATATCAGCCTGTACCCCCTTATACTGTCACAGAGTACACTGCCCCCCCAATATATCAGCCTGTACCCCCTTATACTGTCACAGAGTACACTGCCCCCCCAATATATCAGCCTGTACCCCCTTATACTGTCACAGAGTACACTGCCCCCAATATATCAGCCTCTACCCCCTTATACTGTCACAGAGTACACTGCCCCCCAATATATCAGCCTCTACCCCCTTATACTGTCACAGAGTACACTGCCCCCCAATATATCAGTCTGTACCCCCTTATACTGTCACAGAGTACACTGCCCCCAATATATCAGCCTGTACCCCCTTATACTGTCACAGAGTACACTGCCCCCAATATATCAGTCTGTACCCCCTTATACTGTCACAGTACACTGCCCCCCAATATATCAGCCTGTACCCCCTTGTACTGTCACAGAGTACACTGCCCCCAATATATCAGCCTGTACCCCCTTATACTGTCACAGAGTACACTGCCCCCTATATATCAGTCTGTACCCCCTTATACTGTCACAGAGTACACTGCCCCCCAATATATCAGTCTGTACCCCCTTATACTGTCACAGAGTACACTGCCCCCTATATATCAGCCTGTACCCCCTTATACTGTCACAGAGTACACTGCCCCCCAATATATCAGCCTCTACCCCCTTATACTGTCACAGAGTACACTGCCCCCAATATATCAGTCTGTACCCCCTTATACTGTCACAGAGTACACTGCCCCCAATATATCAGTCTGTACCCCCTTATACTGTCACAGAGTACACTGCCCCCAATATATCAGGCTGTACCCCCTTATACTGTCACAGAGTACACTGCCCCCCAATATATCAGCCTGTACCCCCTTATACTGTCACAGAGTACACTGCCCCCAATATATCAGCCTCTACCCCCTTATACTGTCACAGAGTACACTGCCCCCAATATATCAGCCTGTACCCCCTTATACTGTCACAGAGTACACTGCCCCCCAATATATCAGCCTCTACCCCCTTATACTGTCACAGAATACACTGCCCCCAATATATCAACCTCTACCCCCTTATACTGTCACAGAGTACACTGCCCCCAATATATCAGCCTCTACCCCCTTATACTGTCACAGAGTACACTGCCCCCAATATATCAGCCTGTACCCCCTTATACTGTCACAGAGTACACTGCCCCCAATATATCAGCCTCTACCCCCTTATACTGTCACAGAGTACACTGCCCCCAATATATCAGCCTCTACCCCCTTATACTGTCACAGAGTACACTGCCCCCAATATATCAGCCTCTACCCCCTTATACTGTGACAGAGTACACTGCCCCCCAATATATCAGTCTGTACCCCCTTATACTGTCACAGAGTACACTGCCCCCAATATATCAGCCTGTACCCCTTATACTGTCACAGAGTACACTGCCCCCAATATATCAGCCTGTACCCCCTTATACTGTCACAGAGTACACTGCCCCCAATATATCAGTCTGTACCCCCTTATACTGTCACAGAGTACACTGCCCCCCAATATATCAGCCTGTACCCCCTTATACTGTCACAGAGTACACTGCCCCCAATATATCAGTCTGTACCCCCTTATACTGTCACAGAGAGGGTCACCCCGTATATAATCTAGAACTCCCCATTGGATCCTTTCGATGACATTTTATCCCAGCTACTTTTACCCATCAGACGCTGACCCTGCGCGACTGGCTGCTGAGTTCCGTGACATTAGCGTGTAGCGTGTAGTGTGGAGCATGGCGGACGGGGAGCAGTTCATGTCTGTGAATTACGAGGTGTTTGGAAAGGTGCAAGGCGTCTTCTTCCGCAAGTACACGCAGGTAACGTGCCGAGCGGCCTCAGTCCTCCCCTCCATCGCGCACCCACCCCGCGCGTGCAGTCCCCTCCACCGCGCGCAGTACACCGCGCCCCCTCCCCATGCGCACAGCCCCCTTCCACAGGGCAGCCCCCTCCACCGCGCGCAGTACACCGCGCACCCATAACCCGCGCGCAGCCCACTACCCGTGTGCAGTACACCGCGCAGCCCCCTCCACCGCGTGCAGTACACCGCTCACCCAGCCTGCGCGCAGGCCCCTCACCGCGTCTCTCTGCATTCCTGTTCCTCCAGGCGGAGGGAGCACGGCTGGGACTGGTGGGCTGGGTGCAGAACACGGATGCGGGCTCCGTGCGGGGGCAGCTGCAGGGCCCCGGGGGCCGCGTGCAGGAGATGCAGGACTGGCTCCGGAATAAAGGAAGCCCGAAGTCCGAGATCACCGGAGTCCGTTTCCAGAACGAGCGGCGGATCCCGCGGCTGCAGCACAGCGCCTTCAGCATACGCAAGTGACTGCGGCGAGCGTGCGTGACATGGGGCCCCCACCGCATGGCCCGTCTCCCCGGAACTGTCTGCACAATCCCTGTGCAACATGACAAGCGAGAACATACATATTACCCCCCACGGGAGCAGCCACGTGGACTTCCTGTTCTCAGGATCTGCAGGATTATTCCTCCCCATTCAGTTATTTCTCCCTATTGTTAAATTAATGTTAAATTATAAAGTTTATGGGTTAAAAAACAAAAATCTGTCACTTTCCAACTTTTTACTACAAAGTAAATAAACTAATGTCACACGTAGGTACCGGAGTCAATCCTCCCCCCCCCCCCCCCCCGGGTTTCAGGCGGATGTACCGGAATCACCCAACGCCAAACCCCCCCCACCAGGCGGATGTGCCGGAATCAACCGACACCCCCCCTCCCGGTGTCACACGTATGTACCAGAATCCGCCACAACTCCCCCCCCCCCCCCCGTCAGATGTCAGGACCATGCTCCCCCCTGTGTGTGAAGACACCCCCCCCCCCCCCCCGGCGTGTCAGGACCCCGTTCCCATGACCCGGGTGATTTAGGGGTTGACTCGGAGTTCCCAGGTATGTCTATATTGTTCCTTGGATTTAGGGACTGCCCAGAGCAATCAGGGACACTTGGTCACTTGAGCTATTGGCTAATGCATAACAAGATTGGGGTGGTATTTGCAACACGTGACTCTGAATCCCTCAGAGGTCTCTTCTTCGCCCCGTTATGTGAGTACAGAGTCTGAACATCCAAAAAATGGTTCATTTAATAGGAGCTTCACGCTGGTTGCTATGGTGATATGGGCCCATTTTTTGGAATCTGTTCCAGAATCACGTGTTGTAAATACCACCCCCAACAAATTGCCCGGCAACAAAGGCGGACAACCTACATGATGGCCGCCGCGCCCATACAGGCGACACGATGAAGTTGGGCGGTTATCTCTGTTGCGATTGAATGACATCAATGCGGCCGCTCAGGTTCCGCTTCCTGCCAACCAACAAAATGTCCGCTCGCGTCTTTAGCGACATCTTCAGGGATATTTCACGCGAATGGCACTGTTGCTGAATAGCTTCGTAAAGCAGCGTCCTGACAAACATGGCAGCCTGTATCTCAAGCTCCGCCCACACTATGATAGCCTCCAATGGCACGTTACCGTAGGCTGCTCCACTTCCGGGCCGCGGTTTATTAGGGGCTCTGTGAGGTAACAGCTCGTTTGGGGGCCGGGGATTGTGTGGGGTGCGTGAAGTAAGAATATGGGAGCTTTATACCCCTGGGGGTGTCAGGAGTGGGGGGTGTACCCAGCACACCCATGTTCCCTGTCCGCGGGGCACCCCTAGCCACGTACCCTGCTCCCCTGTCCCCGCATGGTGTGGCAGCAGTGTCACGGGCGACATCATTTAAGGCCGGTTCACATGCAGGCCTGTGTATGATGCGTGGGCGTGCGGGTGACAGGGCAGGCGTCTGTATGATGGGCAGGCGTGTGGGTGACAGGACAGGCGTGTGTATGGTGCGCGGGCGTGTGGGTGACAGGGCAGGCGTGTGTATAATGGGCAGGCGTGTGGGTGACAGGGCAGACACATGGGGGACACGCCTGTAACTGTATGTTCCCTTCCTAGGTTCGCGGCGATGTTCTGTATGACGTGTCCTCCTCGTGGCCGATGATCCGCCCGCTCTCAGACGACCTTCAGCATGCGCTGCGCTCCGGGGTCGCGATCACGTCTGCCGGGCAATGCGTGGAAGAGCTTCTCCTGAACAGCAGCGACGCGGGGGCCACGTGTATAGCGGTGCGCGTGGATCTGGAGGCGCTCAGAGTCCAGGTGGTGGATAATGGCAGCGGATTGGCCGAAGCAGACATGGACGCCGTGGGAACGCGCCACTTCACCAGCAAATGCCACTCCTTGGAGGACCTGGAGGATCTGAGGTTCCACGGGTTCCGCGGAGAGGCGATTGCCAGCATCGTGGACGTGTCCGGCGTGGTGGAAATCACCTCCAAGCACAGGGACGCGCAGAAAACGCTCACCAAGCTGTTCCGGAACGGGCGGCCGCTGCATGCGCGGGAGGCAGGCGTGCAGCGGCCGAGCGTGGGTACCACGGTAACCGTGTGCAGCCTGTTCTACAACCTCCCGGTCCGCAGGAAGCGCGTGGACTGCGTGCTGGAATTCGAGAGAATACGGCGTCGAGTGGAGGCCACGGCCCTCGCGCATCCCTGTGTCTCCTATTCCATGAAGAACGATGCCCTGCACTCCGTGGCTCTGCAGCTGCCCAAAGCCCGCGACGTGCGCTCGCGCTTCTGCCAGATCTTTGGGCTGCCACGGGGCGAGAAGCTGCGGGAGATCCGCCACGCGTGGAACGGGTTTCACGTGCGAGGCTTTATCAGCTGCGAGGGCCACTCCAGCAAGTGCATGCAGTATCTGTACGTGAACGAGAGGCTGGTGCTGAGGACCCGGCTCCACAAACTGCTGGACTCTCTCATGAGGCAGGAGAGCGTGGTGTGCCGGGCTGGACACGCGTGGTCGGGGAAGCTCCACGCCATCTATGTGCTTAACATTCAGTGCGGTTACCGCAAATACGACGTCTGCTTCGAGCCGGCAAAGACCCTCATCGAGTTCCGGGACTGGGAGTCCGTGGCAGGCGGCGTGGGAGACGCCGTGAGAGGCTTTCTGAGGAGGGAGAGTCTGTTCTCTGAGCCACGGGAGGCCGGCCACAAGTCTCCAATTCTTGCGTATCGTGGCCTGGAGACTTTATGTCCCACGGATAATCCTCACTCATCAAATCTCACTTCCAAACCTGTTCGGAGGCGTTCAGAGGAGCCACGTGAGCAATTTGGCCACCAGAGTGAGTGCTGCCACTCCAGCGTTCCCTCACTAATCGAGAACCCAGAGGGGAGTGGGGGTGCCACGTGTCCCTCACTAATCGATAACCCAGAGGGGAGTGGGGGTGCCACGTGTTCCTCTGTCCTCGAGATCCCAGAGGGGAGCGGGGGTGCCACATGTCCCTCACTAATCGAGAACCCAGAGTGGAGTGGGGGTGCCACATGTCCCTCACTAATCGAGAACCCAGAGGGGAGTGGGGGTGCCACGTGTCCCTCACTAATCGATAACCCAGAGGGGAGTGGGGGTGCCACGTGTTCCTCTGTCCTTGAGAACCCAGAGGGGAGCGGAGGTGCCACGTGTTCCTCTGTGCTCAAGATCCCAGAGGGGAGCGGAGGTGCCACGTGTCCTTCACTAATCAAGAACCCAGAGGGGAGTGGGGGTGCCACGTGTCCCCTTGTGACCGCTGAATGCGATCCTTTAGATGCCACTGAGGGGCCCGTAATGAATACGAGAGTTTCCGCTGACTGCTGCCCAGCCCACGGTTCCGATGCACCGTGTGGCGTCCGCCGTCTCCCTGAAGCAAATCGGTGGCAAACGTTATTTCGCAGACCCGGCCCCGTAAGCGCCGAGGAAATCTTTGGGAGACGACCGGACGCTGAGGTGATGATGACTGCACGGTGTGACCCACGCAGAGACACCACAAGTCCCACAAACGTGTCTCAAACAGTGAGACTGGCCCCCCGGACAGGGTCCTTGGAGCAGTTTAGAAGGCTCTACGGGAGAGCGCAGAGCCCCTCGTGGACAGACAGACGGGAAAGTAAAGAAAGCGGCTTGAGAATTTTTGGCGGTCGCTTACATTCGCCAGCTGGACGCCGAGCGGAAGGCGCCGTGGTGTCCGATGTGGACGCCAGTCGTCAAACAGCTCATCTGAAAAGAGACGTGTCCGGTCCACGCGAGACACGCAGATCACTGACCGCAAAACTGAGTAGGAAGAGAACAGAAGCTGGAGACTCCAGCGCCAGAGAGACTCCTTCCCGTGGCCAGGCGCCACCATCCGCACATGGCGGTGTCGGTAACGAGCTTGTAGATCAGATCCGTGGCACGCAGCAGGGCCCGGGGCCAAATTCAGTCGGCGGTCCAGGAACTGCTGTGTCCGTGTCCAGCTCCGTGTCTTCTGATTGGCTTCATTGTTACGAAGCGTCTCTCGGGAAGAACGTCTTTGTTAATAAATCCACGGGACTCAGCAGTTACCACGGCCCACGGAGGGAGACGAAGACTGTCTGCCGAACCGGCCCAGCCAGCGCAGCCGCGAGCGTGGCCTCCTCCGGCGGTACGTATGAGCCACCATGACACGTTTCCAAACCCTATGATGCCAGACATAAATCTCTTCTCTGTGTCATGGATCAGTGGCTGTCACTAGTGGGAACTGTGTCATTTCACACGACACGATGTCCACTGAATGTGTCGTCGTTAGTAACCACGGGGTCAGTACCACAGTCGGCCCCACGCGGTAGAGACAGGGACAGGCAGCACAGAAGGGGATGTTTAACACCAAACTATCCTGCTCACCTGAACCTCTTCTGCTGCAGTGTCCCTGCGCCACGAGGACGTGTCCCTGCGCCACGAGGACGTGTCCCTGCGCCACGAGGACGTGTCCCTGCGCCACGAGGACGTGTCCCTGCGCCACGAGGACGTGTCCCTGCGCCACGAGGACGTGTCCCTGCGATCGGCTTTCACACAATGGGAGAATCCAGTCTTTGAACGCCGTCCTTTAGTAAGTACCAGCTCTGAACCTAAGCCACGGACTGACCCCCCCGGACCCTTTAGTAAGTACCCGCTCTGAACCTGAGCCACGGACTGGCCACTCCGCACCCTTTAGTAAGTACCCGCTCTGAACCTGAGCCACGGACTGACCCCCCCCCCGCACCCTTTAGTAAGTACCCGCTCTGAACCTGAGCCACGGACTGGCCACTCCGCACCCTTTAGTAAGTACCCGCTCTGAACCTGAGCCACGGACTGACCCCCCCCCGCACCCTTCAGCCGTGTCCTCACAATAAGACGGTGTTTTTAGAAGGTCACTCGTGTCTTGTTGCAGGTGGGGGTGAATGTGAGCCGTGGACACTCGGACGCCGTGGCAGTTAAGATTCACAACATACTGCATCCGTATCGCTTCACCAAGCAGATGATTCACTCCATGGAGGTGAGGATCCCAACGGCCCCCTGGCGTGGCCATCCTGGACACTCTCTGGGGAGGGGGGTCCTGTATGGCTGGGGGATTATGGGAAAGGCTTGCCGTCTATAGCAAGAGTGACGTGGGGGGGCCGTGGTCGGACGCCAGCTCCAATGATTATACTCAACTGCGTGGTAACATCTATTCTGGTATTGCAGTGGGCACGTTTTACTATACGGCGTATACGTTTGTGGAGTTGGGAGCTGTGGCCACGTGGTAATAGTCCACGAATTGTGACCAAATAGCTTGTGTATTTTTGCAGGTCCTGCAGCAAGTCGATGGGAAATTCATTGCGTGTCTGATGAGCACCGGGAAAGAAAGTGGCTTCACAGGTACCGTGGCCCCTGGGTCGATAAAGCCGTGTCCTCTCCCCAAAACTTTCTGCCCTCCTGGGGTAAATGCTTTTCGGTGCCGTTTGCCACGGAGCGTGGTGTCGGAGCGTGGTGTCGGAGCGTGTCGTGGAGCGTTATTGTTCCACTGAGACACGGCGCAGGCAGACATCAGGCCGCGTGGCACATGGATCAACATCTGACCGCATGCTCTGTTTCAGGGGGAAACCTGCTGGTGCTGGTCGATCAGCACGCGGCCCACGAGCGCGTCCGCCTGGAGCAGCTGATTGCAGGTACTACGGATCTGCTGCCCGCCACGTATTCAGAGCACCAGGTGGAGGATGGGCCTTAACAGCCTCTCGCTTTGATTCTCGAGATTCCTACGAGGCGCTGAGTGAAGACTCCGGGGAGAAGCGGCTGAAGGTGGCCGTGGTGGAGCCTCCACTGGAGCTGGATGTCACGGACGAGCAGCATCGACTTTTCAGGTAAGTGCTGAGACGTGGCCCCCGCTTTACCCACCTTTCCCCTGGGGCCTGTGTGGCGGATGTGCCACGTGCTGGGAGTGGATCCTGCATTCCGTGGCTGTTGGGTTGGGGTTACCCAGTAATGCCTTTCCCTGCAGGGCTTTTGCCAGCCACTTCCAGAAGGTCGGCCTCTGCCTCCGGTTCCCAGATGCGGGGGCACCGCGTGTCCTGGTCACGGAGGTTCCCTTGTGCTTTTTGGAGAAAGAAGCCACCGAAACACAACGCAGGAGATCACCAGTTGCCAGGAAAATGGTGGAGGTAACTTCCTTACCCACGTGGCACAAAGTATTATCAGATGAGAACTATTGCCGCGGTCGGGGTACGTGGCCTTAGCGTAAACGTTACGTGAGCTTCTACCCGATCATAGAGCGTCAGCATAGGTTCTCTGTCTCTCACGGAGGAGATGCACTCGTGGGCTGTCTCAGACACAACGCTCACGGATCAGTCCCTCCGCGCCCTCTACCTGACGGTTGTGTTTTGTCTCCAGGATTTCCTGCAGGAGCACGTGGAGGTGAGTGGATCCGAGCTTCTCTGACACGGAGCGTCAGCTTCGTGGCACTCTCGGCGTCTCTTCACACTGGTTCTCCGCATTTTCTCCCCTCCAGTCGCTGCGGACGGCAGGAGCCACGCGTGGGCCGATCCCTCGCACCGTACTGAAGGTGTTGGCATTGCAGGCGTGTCACGGTGAGAGCCACGGGCGAGTTCATGTTCCGGTGCGCGGTGGGATGGGGTGGTATGTGGCAGGTTTCTCTGACGGGGAGAGTTGCCGCTGGACACTTTATTGGTTGCCGCCGCCATGGTTTTCTGGGGTGGTATTCCTTGTGTTTCCATGGTTACGCAGCGCCCTCGCACAGCTGTCTGTCAGCCACGTTCCTGGATTATCTGTGGTCTCCCCAGGTGCCGTGAAGTTTAATGACCGCCTGACGGTGGCCGAGTGCAGACACCTGAGCCGGGCCCTGTCACGCTGCCACCTGCCCTTCCAGTGCGCCCACGGGAGGCCGGCCATCTTGCCGCTGGTGGATATCTCTCACCTGGAGCAGCAGGTACAGTCATGATCTACCTCATTCCACGGGGCGGGCCACGCACCCACACGCAGTAAATTAACTCGCTTCTCCTTTCATCCAGGTCACGGCGAAACCCAACGTGAGACGCCTGGCGACAGAACGGAGAGCGTGGGAGCTGCGCAGGAACCGCTCCCCCTCCACGGAGCAAATAAACCATGCCGCGCACGCATGAATAAAGTCCCACTGACACCAGGGGTCCAAACATCCTTTATTAACACAAGCAGAGGGGGTCTGGGGGCCACAGCTCGTGGCCGGCTGGGGGTCACAGCTCGTGGTCGGCGGGGTGGTAGAGCTCGCTCATCAGCCGGTAGATGTAAGAGGGGGCATTGCCCCCAATATTAGAAATGAACAGCGTGATCAGCTCCGGGGGCACGTGGTCGAATATGGGGCAGTGAGCGCTGACCTGGGACAGGATTTCCCCTGCAGAATGAGGACAAGAAACACATTACTGCCCCACACCCGGAAAATACCCCGTGGCCCCCACACTCTCCAGCGCTACACGAGTCCCACCAATACCTTCTGAGAACGGCAGAACCTCCTGCGGAGACACGAACTTGTGAAATGAAGCCTCCTCGTTGGGGAACTGGGGAGAAAAAACAAGCATTAAAGGGCAGGAGCCACGTTACTATGACCACTATGAGAGCCACGGGAGAGGGCATAACGGAAGCCATGGCCAAGAGATGAAGCCACAGCTTACTGCCCGCCATGTGGGGGTCAGAATTGGGAGCCCACCTGGGGGGAGAGCTTGAACATCGGAGCACAGACTATGAGAGGCGTGGAGTGGTGCTTGGCGGCTAATGCCAGCGTGTGGGTCCCGGCCACGGCGCGCAGCGACCCGTTGGCCAGGATGGTCTTCGTGCCGATTATAACCTATAGAGAGTAACGGTAAAGATTAACTCCGCGAGGACTGGAGCAAACGCGCACCCGCGTGCCACGTCCGAACTCACCTTATTCACCCGAGACATCACGGCAAAGATGGCGGCATCCGTGATCACCGTGGTCTCAATCCCGGCGCTGGACAAACTGACCGCCATCTCGTGACCCTGCAATCACATGATGACTGAACAGCTGCCGATGGCTGACCGCGGCCCCCCCACCCTGGCCCACCTACCTGGCAGAAAGGCGCACATTCCGCCACGATCACGTGGAACTTCCGCTTCCGCGCAGCCTCCTCCAGAAAGAGCTGAACGGTGCGCGAGCGTCCGATGGTCATGATCACCTCGTTGGAGTGAATGTGCTCCTTCGCCTGCGCGATGATGTTATCTGTGGTGCCCTCTAGTGGATGGACATAGGAAGTGAAAGCATTCAGGGGGAGGGGGGGGGCGCGGTGGCAGGGAGAGAGGGGAAGAGCGCGGTGGCAGGGAGAGGGGACACGACGCGGCGGCCCGGGGAGAGAGGGGACACGACGCGGCGGCCCGGGGAGAGAGGGGACACGACGCGGCGGCCCGGGGAGAGAGGGGACACGACGCGGCGGCCCGGGGAGAGAGGGGACACGACGCGGCGGCCCGGGGAGAGAGGGGACACGACGCGGCGGCCCGGGGAGAGAGGGGACACGACGCGGCGGCCCGGGGAGAGAGGGGGGGGTGCGGCGGCAGGGAGGGAGGTTCCTACCCAGCTCCAGGAGCAGCTCGTTGACTGCCTCGATCACGTTGGCCTTGAGCAGGGGGAAGGGGGTGTTGAAGTCGTCGCTGAGCCCCTCGGCGGTGACCAGTTTATGGAGGGACTCCTGCTGGTCCGTGTCCTCGCTGCATCCTCGCAGCCTGCGGAGCACGTGGGCGTGGAACACGCTTAGTGGGTGACATCACATTCCCGGTGACAGCAACCAGTACCCACCAGACCCCCCCCCCCCCAAACGTGTGATAGCTGGGGCAGAATGTGGGGTATCCCAGGACCCCCTATGTGTGACTCTCTCTACGTGGGACACCCCACGGGCCGCCCGCTGGGAATGGGCACCGACCTGCTGTACTCCTCGCGGATGAGCTTCAGGACGCGCCGCACCATGTTCCCCACCGTGGTCTCCGAGGGCTGAGCCGAAATCATCCTTCCCCCCTCTCGCCGAATAATCTCCATCACCTCCCCTAAAACAACACGGATACATACCAGGGGCAAAATTATATATATATATACGTGGGTACATATACATACCAGGGGGCAAAACTATAAATATATGGGGGTACATATACATACCAGGGGCAAAACACTATATATATATATATATATATATATATATATATATATATATATATATATATATAGGGGGTACATATACATACCGGGGGGGGCAAAACTATATATACACCGGGGTACATATACATACGGGGGGGGCAAAACTATATATATACGGGGGTACATATACATACCGGGGGGCAAAACTATATATATACGGGGTACATATACATACCGGGGGGAAAACTATATATATACGGGGGTACATGTACATACCGGGGGGCAGAACTACATATATACGGGGGTACATGTACATACCGGGGGCAAAACTATATATGTATACAGGGGTACATATACATACCGGGGGGGGGCAAAACTATATAGATATACGGGGGTACATATACATAC
Source organism: Sceloporus occidentalis (assembly GCA_023333645.1). NCBI lineage: Eukaryota > Metazoa > Chordata > Lepidosauria > Squamata > Phrynosomatidae > Sceloporus > Sceloporus occidentalis. The sequence continues at coordinate 148,858 of JALMGF010000495.1, read as the reverse complement.
CGGGGGCAAAACTATATATATATGTATACGGGGGTACATATACATACCGGGGGAGGCAAAACTATATATATATGGGGGTACATATACGTAACGGGGGCAAATATATATATATACAGGGGTACATATACATACCAGGGGCAAAATTATATATATATATACGTGGGTACATATACATACCAGGGGGCAAAACTATAAATATATGGGGGTACATATACATACCAGGGGCAAAACACTATATATATATATATATATATATATATATATATATATATATATATAGGGGGTACATATACATACCAGGGGGCAAAACTATATATATATATATATATATATATATATATATATTAATTATACATACAGGGGGCAGAACTATATATGGTGGGCTCTCTGTCAACTTTAATGGGATTATGTTTATTGACCCCAATGGTGACTGCGCTACGGACTCTGTGGGCGCCATGTTAATAAATGTCATGCAGGGGCAGAATGAAACACGGGGCTGTAAAGCCTGTACCTGACAGGGGCAACTACACAATGCCAATCAGGTGTCAGCCTCGGTTATTGCCCCCACCAGGGTATCTAACCTGCATTGCTCCACCGGCTCTGCGCGATTATCCTTCGGAGAAGGCCCACCGTTTCCCGGGCCGTGTCCTCCGATCTGGGCCGCTCTCCCCCACGCTTCAGCCCGGCCACAAACGCCTCGATCCGCTCCGAGAGCTCGGACTCCTTCTCTGCCAGCCCCGGCATGATCGCTGCGAGCACCAATATGGCGGCAGAGCTACCAGCGGGTGTACCAAGATGGCGTCAGCTACGTCATTCCGAAGCGCCGCACGCTCTGGACCAGAAGGAGAAGAGCAGTGAGTACCGGGATCGGTATCCCCTAGTAACCGGACCGGTATCCCCCAAAACTAACACCCGTTAACCAGATGGGGGCCGCCCCGATATCCCTAGTAACCGGTCCCTGAGTCACCAGGAGATGCTGCGGCTCCACCCTTGCTCCCTGAATGACGTCAGAGGGGAGGGGTTTCATGCTCCATGCTCCATGCTCAGAGGAGGACAGGCTGTGAGTGGCTTTTCATCTCCTTTACTCTCTGTGCTGAGTGATGGGCGTGGGGGGCTGTGAGTAATGGCTTGTGAGTGATGGGTGTGGGGGGCTGTGAGTGATGGCTTGCGAGTGATGGGTGTGGGGGGCTGTGAGTGATGGGGGGCTGTGAGTGATGGGTGTAGTGCAGACCCTGCGGCTGCCTCGTGCCAGTGCAGTTATTGGTGAGCTGGATGCTGCCGCTGTACCCCAGGATGCTGCTTGTAGCTGCGCTACGGAGTCTGATGGCGCTATATAAATGATTTAGCCGCCCCGCGCATGGGGTTGGCCCTCAGACCCCCGTACGGCGGCGTCTCTGGCACGGACAGGCTTGTGTGTTTGGTGTCCAGCCAGCATGTTCCGCCTCCCAGACCAGCCGAGGCTGCATTAGGGCCCCGGAGTGGCCCCCGGCTGACGCGCCCCTTTCTCTTTGTTGTTCAGGTGCCGGCGGATGTTAACGTTATCCGGCCTTTTCTGGACGAGGACGCAGGCTGCTCGGTAAGATCCCGTCCTCGGCCCCCGCCTGCTCGGTAAGATCCCGTCCTCGGCCCCCGCTGCCCAGCCCTTCGCTGACCCCGTCTGTCTTGTTGCCCAGGGGCCACCCTCGGCTCTCCGTCTGTTGATTGCGTTCCGTGGTCGGTGAGCCGCGTGGGGGACGTCTCCGGCCCGTGAACGAGATGAACACAAAGCGCGATTACCTGGTGGACGCGGCCAAGCAGCTGCACATCGCGCAGGAGAGAGATGCCAACGAGGAGTACGAAGCCGCCTTCAGCCACTACAAGCACGGCGTGGAACTGCTGCTGAGCGGAGTCACGGGTCCGGCCCGCGCTGTCTGTCTGTCCGTCCGTCCGTCTATCTATCTGTCTGTCTCTCGCGTCTCCTCTCTAACCGCGTGTCTCTTTTTCCCCCCGGTAGTCGATCCGAGCCGGGAACGCAGAGATGCCGTAAAGCGGAAGATCTCACAGTATTTAAAACGCGCCGAGGAAATCTTTAACTGCCATTTGCAGCGTCCTGGGGGAAACGCGTGGGGAGCAGTGGAGGTGAGCGGTGGCCGGAGGGAAGCACGTGGGGAGCGGTGGAGGTGAGTGGCGGCCGGGGGGGGGGGGGACGCGTGGGGAGCGGTGGAGGTGAGTGGCGGCCGGGGGGGGGGGTGCGGTGGAGGTGAGTGGCGGCCGGGGGGGGGGGTGCGGTGGAGGTGAGTGGCGCCCAGAGGGGGAAACGCGTGGGGAGCGGTGGAGGTGAGTGGCGCCCAGGGGGGGGAAACGCTTGGGGAGCGGTGGAGGTGAGCGGCGGCCGGGGGGAAGCGCGTGGGGAACGGTGGAGGTGAGCGGCGGCCGGGGGGAAGCGCGTGGGGAACGGTGGAGGTGGCCGGGGGGAAATGCGTGGGGAGCGGTGGAGGTGAGCGGCGGCCTGGGGGAAGCGCGTGGGGAGCGGTGGAGGTGGCTGGGGGGAAGTGCGTGGGGAGCGGTGGAGGTGAGCGGCGCGGTGGAGGTGATGGCGTCTGGGGGGAAACGCGTGGGGAGTGGCGGAGGTGAGCGGCATCTGGGGGGGGAAGTACATGGGGAGTGGTGGAGGTGAGCGGCTCCACGTTATTTTTTCCATCAATAGGGATACAGCAGCCTCAGGTTTCGGCCAATCAGAGTCCTCAGCGCGGCGGTGGAAAACCTCAAGCACTGCAGGGTTGTGAAAATCATTGACAAGGTATTTGTTCTACGCATGTATGAGATCCATACTGCCCCGGGACAGAACCGGATACCCGACCGCCCCCCCAGGGACAGAACCGGATAACTGGCTGCCCCCCCCGGGACAGAACCGGATACCCGGCCGCCCGCGGGGCATTAAGCTCTTAGATCCATATTCTCTGTAATAGTGAATTAGAGGGGAATTCACCCATCGCAGCTGCTGCCCCGACACGGATTCATCGGATCAGTCAGCCGGATCTGTTATTACTATTAATGGTGTAAGACTAGTAAGCGCGGGCGGCACCACTGGGCCAGTCCTGAGCCTCGGGGCAGAAAGCACCTGTAAAAGCTGCAGATCACATAAAATCAGCCCAGTGGCAGCTCTGTAAAAATACAGAAATAATGCTCAAAGTTAGGGAAAAAAACTACAAAAGTGTCCAGCTCATGTTGCGTGGTCACTTTTATGCTTCCTTTATTTTTAGGTCCAGTTGGTTTACGATCCGTCCTCAGGAACCACGTTTGTGCTGAAGGTGATTTTCCTGTCTAATTTATAACTTTTTAGTAAATTTTGTGGCCGCACAAATAACTCAGTTTTCGGAGTCTCTGCCGGTCGCTGCGCTCGGCTGCCGGTCTCTTTCAGTGGATCATACCGAGGGTCTGTTGGGTTAAATCCTGATCCCAGCCCCAGGGGGCAGCACCTGGAGGGCCGGGTCTGGCCCCCCCAAGCAACAATCTCCTTAAACTGTAGCTTCTCTCAGAATCACCTGATAATGGCGCTCTCCCCGTCTTCCAGGCCCTGATGAAATCGGGCCGATCGGGGCACGGAGCTGCAACCCTCATTCCGCAGAGCGTCCCGTTCATGGTGCAGTTACAGAAATTCTACGTCAGCGACGACGCTCTGTACCTCCAGCTGCAGCACATTCCAGGTGAGACCCTCTCCTGAAAAGCAACCCCACGTGTCCTCCACTTGTGACTAGTCCTCACCGTCCGCTCCCCCCACCGCCCCCCCTCCCACCGTCCGCTCGCCCCCCCTCTCACCGTCCGCTCGCCCCCCCCACCGTCCGCTCGCCCCCCCCCTCCCACCGTCCGCTCGCCCCCCCTCTCACCGTCCGCTCGCCCCCCCCACCGTCCGCTCGCCCCCCCCACCGTCCGCTCGCCCCCCCCTCCCACCGTCCGCTCGCCCCCCCCTCTCACCGTCCGCTCGCCCCCCCCTCTCACCGTCCGCTCGCCCCCCCCTCTCACCGTCCGCTCGCCCCCCCCTCTCACCGTCCGCTCGCCCTCACAGGTGGCCGCCTCTGGGGGCATTTCAAGAAATACCAGGATCGCAGCGTGGATGCACACGGTGGAAAAGAGCCATTTGCGGAGAGCGAGGACTCCACTGGTCTCTCCCACAATCCACTAGACGGCAGGTTACCTTCTCACCCCGCGTCCCCGGCAGGTGACGTCGCTGCCGGGGGCATTCCTGAGTTACAGGTCAGACGGTGGGGGTCACAGCTGGTGATGGCGCTGGAGACGCTTCATCGCGAGGGGGTTCTGTGCAGAGACCTGAATCCTCGCAATCTCCTCCTGGGGGATAAAGGTAAGAGAGAAACTGCCTAAAAATCCCCCTCCCACACTTATCACCCCCGGGCCGAGGGCTCGTCCTCACAGGTGCCCCAGTTAAGAGCTCTGCCCTCTATCCGCCCCACAGGTGACGTTTGCCTGACGTACTTTGGCCAGTGGCGCGAGGTCGATGCTACCTGCTGTCCAGAGGCGGCCGAACAGCTGTACGTGGCCCCAGGTGAGGAGCTTCTGGCCGCGGGTTACCCAACAGGTAAAGCCCCACACAGCTTAGGGGCCCAGAGCTGCCCTCTTTTCCAGCTAGACCAAGGGTGTCCAACCTGCGGCCCTCCAGCACTACATCTCCTATACTCCTCAGCCAGCCACTTAGCTGAAAGAGCATTATGGGAGATGTGAGCCGCAGGTTGGACACCCCCGAGCTAGACCTTCTCCGCAGCCTGGTGCTGAATTAGGAACAAGCCCAACCTCAGCTTTCTATAGTCTCGTTCCGACGGCCGAGCCCGTTCACCAGGGCTTGTTGCTTTAATGGATATATATATGGTGATAGCCGAGCCTGACATGTTCTCTGATACAGAGGTCCTTGGCGTGGGCACGGTGACTGAAGCTTGTGATTGGTGGAGCCTCGGTGTCCTGCTGTACGAGATGCTGACCGGGCAGGTAAAGATGGAGCGTCAGCTCTTGTGCATTTACAATAGAGGTGTGTTTCTGGATTAAGGAGAAACGTTTGCCGTCATTGACCGTGGCTCTCTTTTGCAGCCGCTCTATACCTGTCTAGGATCTGCAGTTAGCGCTCACACTCAGCTCCCGCTGCCGGACACTCTCAGCTCTGCCGCAGCCTCTCTGTTAACCCAGGTGAGACCGTCCGACGGAACGGCTCCCCCCCCCCAGTAACTTCCCATCGATGTGTCAGGAGAACACGCCCCCCCCCGCAGAGCGTAACGGAGCCATTAGGGGCCCAAAAGCCTCCCATCTAATGCAGGACACTGGAACCGGGTGGGGGATCAGAAAGTGCCTGGGGGGGGGGGGGGGGTTGGGGGTTAAAGACAAATGCATTTCCGACCCAGCTCGCTTTCTTATCAATTCCGTCCAGTAGTCGTGGCTAAGATGAGATGACGGGACGTCCGCTGCCACCCCTCTGCTTATCTCTCCCCAGCTCCTGTATTACGACCCAGACAGACGGCTCGGCTCCGGCCCGGAGGGGGTGCAGAGGATTAAGAGGCACCCCTTCTTCACCGGCATACACTGGAACCGGCTGGGCTAAGATGCAATCGGCGCGGTGCCGGCAAGGCTTCCCGTGTTAGCGACACGTTGTGCATGTGACTTGTACCGAGGGGAACTGCTAATAAAGCACCAGCCCACCGATTAACTTTGTCTGATTCGGGGGGGAATCGCAAACCATACACGAGCGCTACCGGCAGACGCTGTAAAAAGCAAGATTTAAAGCTCACCCCAAAATTATTTTAATATTTATTTTTTACATTTAAAATCAAAAAGGGCTTTAAATATTGTATAGAGCTCTGTATACACCACGGGCCGGCGCTGAACACAAACCAGCCACGGGAAGGGTGGGACGTGCAAGTCAAAGCCCTTCAACTCCCACCCGGCCGGGACAGCGGATTAGAGGGGCTCTCACTTCAGTCACCCCGCAGCAGGACGGAGGGCCCAGTCTTTATAACGCCCGGGTATCAGCGTGACCACCGGGAGGCAGCGTCCCGAAGCCAGAACATATCCCAGGGTATAATAAAAACAGCATATGAAGGAGGCACCTCGCTGAGGGGACTCAAAGATCCAGGAGGAGAATTCGGGGGTCCTCCACGACGGATTTAATCTTACGAAGGAAAAGAACTGCTTCTCTGCCGTCGATCAGACGATGGTCATAGGTTAAAGCCACGTACATCATAGGGCGAATCTCCACCTGCAGAACAGAAGACTTAGAATGAGATACATGCATTCATACACAACAGACTATACACAACCCGCGCATGCCCAGGATACACACCTTACCAGACACAGCGACCGGCCTTTCAAATATACCGTGCATGCCCAGAATGGCAGACTGGGGCGGGTTGATAATGGGCGTTCCAAACAAGGAGCCAAACACTCCGCCATTGCTGATGGTGAAAGTACCGCCGTCCATGTCTTCGATCGCCAAATCATTCTTACGTGCCTGTGGGGGCGGAGACGAGAGGGGGGCTGAGCGGGGGCGGGGCAGAGCCGAGAGGGGGGGGGGGGGGCTCATGGTGCAGTGAATAATGGAAGAGCCGCAACTCACCTTCTCTCCCAGCTCAGCAATCGTCCTCTCAATATCTGCAAAGTTCATTGATTCCACGTTTCTCAGCACAGGAACCACGAGACCCTAAAATAGAAAGTCATACATCAGTCCCACGAAACTACCCCAACAGCCCCAGAGGGAAGTGGTAAGGCTGGTCCTGGGGCATCTGCCCACATCTTGGCTTTAGCCGGTAAACCGACGGCTGTCTTACCCTGGGAGTGGATACAGCCACGCTGATATCGATATAATCTCTGTACACGATCTCCTTGGTTGTATCATCAATAACTGCAAGAGAAAGTAGTATTTACAGGGGAGCCCCTCGTCTTATTTATACAGCCCCCCCGCAGCCCCTTTTAGAGGCTATACATTCAAAGAGCCTTGGATAAATAGAAGTGACAGATTAGGCTAACAGGCTTACAATCTAGAGGCATGTCATAAGGAGCCGGGAGGTTAAAGGTTAAGCGATCACAGGAAGTTCAGAAGCGGAGATGTCCTCTTACCGGCGTTCACCGCTGGTTGGTCTTGTAATGCGAACGCCGCAGCTTTAACAAACGCCGACATGAAGCCCAGTTTCAGGTTGTGCTTTTTGAGGAAGGCATCTTTGTGCAGAGTCCTCATGCCCTGGATGTTACTGCGATGGATGGAGAAAGCCGGGGTCAGGTACATATCACCCCTTCACACAATGGGCAGATTCGGGGACTTACCCCAGCACCATCCGTCCCCCCCCCCCCAGACACACCCGCACATATACATACATATACACACCCGCGCACACACCAAAAACAGTAATATGAAGGGCGCTGACCTCATATCAACCTCATTGAAGGTGGTGAGCATGGCGCACGTGTTCTGAGCCTCCTTCAGCCGCTGAGCGATTCTCTGGCGCATGCGATTCATTTTTACCTGAAGACAGAGCAGGAGTCAGACTGGGGCAGGAGGGGAGTGACACGGGACAGGGATAAAGGGGGGGTGCTGGGGCAGGAGGAGAGTGACACGGGACAAGGATAAGGGGGGGGGGTGCTGGGGCAGGAGGAGAGTGACACGGGACAGGGATAAAGGGGGGGTGCTGGGGCAGGAGGAGAGTGACACGGGATGGGGATAAGGGGGGAGAATTCTCACTCTGTGCTCGGACCGGGAACCAGCAGACGGAGGGCCCTCAGGAGCCGGTGGAGCAGGAGACGGCTTCACAGCAGACACTAAAAACCAAAATGCGAGATTTCACTCTGTGGGGACCCCCCCCCCCGATCGCTGTGCCCTCTCTCCAAGGGCCCATTACTGCCGAGCCATGGCCTAATAATCAGGCAGTCCTCACTCCTTTCTTGTAGGATTATCAGGCCTCTTGTCGCTTACCTGGTTTGGTGTCTAGCGGCTGGGAGGACACGGGCGGCACAGGCGGGAGGGCAGAGGGAATGTCCCCGGAGGCAGGTTCAGGGGGTGAAGCTGTGGGGGGCTGTTTGGGAGCTGCGGATTCGGCTGGTTTAGTCTTGGTGGGAGCAGCTGCAGAAAGAGACAGAGGTGAAAACTCTCAGCCAAACGTGGCCTGTAATGTGCACTGTGCTTTACCACCGTCACGCAGCCTCAGCGCGGGAAGCCATGGGGATCGCTCTGTGATCAGACGCCTCGGCATTTTATACACTCCTCTGGAATCTTCAGTCCGCACATAACCTGCCCCGTTCCTTATAATTAGATAAAGGTCCTGTTGGATATTCAGACACCGGCCGGGTTCTCCACAGGGCTGTCCAACTTGCGGCCCTCCAGCTGTTGCAGGACCACATCTCCCACAATGCTCTTTCAGCTAAGGGGCTGGCTGAGGAGGATGGGAGATGTAGTCCTGCAGCAGCTGGAGGGCCGCAGGTTGGACACCCCTGAAATAGCGCTATGTTAAGGGTACATAAGTGCATCTGGATAGGAACTGGCATTTAATGAACTTTGGCCACTTGTAAACCCAATAACTTTTCAACAAACGCCCAACGGTACCTCCAGACTTCTTCAGGACAAACAGCGGGGTCCCTCCCTCCACTTTTCCTCCATCAGGAACCAAAAGAGCCTCTATCACCCCAGCAGCAGGGGCAGGTACTTGCACGGAGGTCTGGGGGGAGAGGCACGTGATCAGGCGACCCCGATATCCGGTAAAACAAAGCGAAAAATCATGAAAGTCACGGACGTGTCTACACTTCACTCACCTTATCGGTCTCGATCTCACACACGACTTCATCTTCAGAAACCGTGTCGCCAACGGCTGCAAAACACAAAGCAAGATGGAGAGAGAGAAAGCCCACACAGGACGGCCCCCCGATGTCAGGCAGCGGGATTATATATATCACACATATAATAAAATATATATAACAGAGTCTTCAGAAAATACAAAAAACATCTGGGACTTTGTTAACGCGTCAAACCGCAACAGGACGTCGGATTCCGCTCCTTTTATATTTGACTTCAGACCACCGTGTAGCGTCGGGCCTCCCGCGCCGAGCCGGCATCTCACCTTTCTCCCACCTGACATCTCCTTCGGTGACAGATTCTGCAAACGCCGGAGTATTAACTGTCACCACATCCTGCCCTGCGGAGAAGAAGAAAGAAATGCGATAAGCGCACGGAACCCGAGCAGCCTGACCCCCCCCCGGCGTCACCCACTTACTGCGAACCGGAGACGTGCGGTAGAATCGAGCTTCCGTCAGGGCCGGACCAGGAAGTCTGAGTGAGGAAGAACACAAAGGGTTAAGAAAGAGTACCCCGTATTCATGCCGCCGATCCCCCTTCCCCGGCGCTCACCTCAGCTTCCGGCTCCCGCTGAATGATGAAATGCGGCAGCCGGATATCTCTGCAACGGGAACAAGTGTCAGCCTCTCTTATTACCCCACGGTGTCAACAGAGCCAAACGCCCTAATACTCACCCACAAACGGGCGACTCCGAACCTCTCCATGACCCTGAAAGGAGAAGACATTGTGTGTTTGATGCGGCCCACACATGTACTGTCCTGACAACACCGGGGCCCCGTGGCCGGCACGCATTATAAAGGGACCCATTGGTCCGGTTACGGGGCGAGAACGCACTTTCCTTACACTTCTCCCCACATCCTACGAGACGGGTGAGCGATCCCCGAATCCAAGCCCAGAAACATTTAATCTGAGTCACGGCCCTGAGATGCGCTCGGCCATCAGGGAGGCAAAGCCGGCCGTCAGCCCCGCGCCATGAAACCGACAGCACCCGAGCGCCTTGGCAAAGATATTCCTGCGTGACCCCGGAAGAACGCGGAGGTTTCAGGGCGAAGTCTCTTCTCGGGGTCCCCAACACATTTCAGGGGGGGGATCAGTAACGAAGCCGGGGGATCTAACCTGCTGACGAAGCTCTGCAGCACACAGGGGGCTCCGCAGCGCACGGGGGGGGGGGGGCTTCGCTTTAACTAACGACTCTTTCCCAGTAAATGGTCTTCTCTCCACGACACGCGAGAACTCGTTACCGGTTACGGGAGTTATGCAGAAAGTGGCATGACTGGTCTGTTACGGGCGCTGCTACCAAACCTATACCAGCGGCACACCCCGGATTACTAATGGCACCCCTGCCCAGCGACGGCGGGCCCCTGCCCAGCGACGGCGGGCCCCTGCCCAGCGACGGCGGGCCCCTGCCCAGCGACGGCGGGCCCCTGCCCAGCGACGGCGGGCCCCTGCCCAGCGACGGCGGGCCCCTGCCCAGCGACGGCGGGCCCCTGCATCGCTTCAGTGAACATCATGCGAGTTACCGGTGTCTCCCCGAAAGAAGGTGACCCCACTCATTGAGCACCACAGGATAACCCTTCAATAACACCCCCCCTCCGCCACTTCATTAAGTTACCCCGCAGAGCCCGGGGTAATTACCCCACATTTTATTTACAGCCGCGGGGAGAGCAAATTTTACATTAAAACTGTGATTTTTAACACACATGAGAGGAAAAGAAGGGAAGGGGCCTGGCTCCTAGGAGCTTACAATCTACTAGGAGGGTGAGGGGAAAAGAAGGGACCAAGCTCCCTTGCTCCGTCAGGCTGCGAACCACAGATGAAAAGGGGGCAGCAGGAACAGCCGGGACCGGGGCAACTGCAGCCAATACAACAGATCTCAGGGCCAAAGGGCCACAAGAGGCCGCGCTAAGGCTGCTGGGCAGTGAAGGGTTAAGGGCATGAAACCAGCGGCCTGTCAGACCGGGGCAGGAGGACAGACAGTCAGGATGTCTCACCCGTCGGAGTGCGGTCACAGGGCAACGCAGGGCCCGGGCCAGGCAGCGGGAGAGCATGACAGGGACACAGCTCAAGGACACGCCGGAAACAGAGCCTGACCAACAACTCAGAGGGAGGAAAGAGGCGGAACTTCCGGATGGAACATACCTTTAGCACAAAACAGATGGGTAGGAATGTACCACCTCCACGGCGAGGGGACTGTACCACTGCAATGGTACGAGGAGGGGGCACAGCCAACCGGAAGCTGCTAGTTATCGTTCAGTGCAGAATGGGTTAACCATGCATTAGTTAAAGCAAGTAGAAGGGGGGGTCGGGATGTACCATAAGAAGGGAAAAGGGGGAGGTATGATGGGCAGACGAATAAACCAATAGAACCAGAGCGCGGTGGGATATACTACTGCGGATAGGAATTGGGTAAATGATGGGACTGTATAACACATATCTGCCAAGTAGTGATGGGAAGTTGGGATCAGTAAAGTGAATCGGTTTTAGTTTATAAATCGGTAGCGGCTAGTTCCTACCCAGTAGAAGGACTCTGGTGATGTCAGCAGACCATGTGACCATGGGTCGGAAGTAATTAATTCCCAATAGTGGCAAAAATTGGATATTCGACCAGCCACTTGTGGAAGGGAAGAAGGATAAACATGAAGAGAACTTACCGGTATTGTAGCGAATATGAGCCTCCTGTCTTGCCTTAAAATTGGAGTCATAAAAAGGACACGTCGGTACCCATTAACACAACAATTATTATTAGGAATATCTATGGGTGTGTTATGAAACCGCGTTAGATTAAATAAAATCTAATAGACAATGTTTCTGCCTTTTTGACCAGGGCAAGACCATGGACACAAGATTTCTCACTACGAACCGTCTAGTTCCTATCCCTGTAAGGGACCTGCGCGAGCTGGAGATAAGAGTCCCTTTGCGGTATAAGAACTAGATATTGTATCCTTGTAAAGGACCATTGTTAGCTGAAGGTATAAGAGTCCTTTAGCTGGATGGAAACTAGATTGCTCACTATGAACCGTCTAGTTCCTATCCCTTTAAGGGACCTGTGTGAGCTGGAGAGATAAGGGTCCTTAAACTGGATGGTAACTAGATTTCTCACGATGAACCATCTAGTTCCTATCCGTTAACAGGACCTGGCCACGATGGAGCAAAAGGTCCTTTACAGGGATAGAAACTAGCGCTCTTTACATGAGTTGGATAGTTCCTATCCCTGTACAGGACCTGACCACTAGGGGGCAAAAGGTCATTTTGCTGGATAGAAAATAGCTCACACACACTGAGCAAGCAATTTCCTATCCCTGTAAAGGACATGGTCCTTCTACCGGATAGGAACTAGTCGCAACCTTTATAAATCCTCCTGCCTGCCCAGTCAGGATTATTTGTTTATTTGCATTACACACCGATGCATTGTACAGCCGTGTAATATGTGTTACACACTGATGCATTGTACAGTTGTGTAATATGTATTACACACCAATGTATTGTACAGTCATGTAATATGTGTTACACACCAGCCACTCAACTCACAGTAATGTGCATCACCTTATTGGGCTGCTGGAAGTTAGGGGCGGTAGGGGTTGATTTAGGGGCAGTTACAGTTAATGGGATCTTTAGGGTTAATTTAATGAGTTAAGTTAATTAATAAGGTTAACTTAAGGTGCAGTTAGAGGTAAAGGTGGGCAAACTAAAGGGAATCTAAATCCTGGGGGCAGTGAAGATTAATTCTGTAGTTATAAAAGTATAATTGTGTCAGTGTGCTGCTCTGAACGATTCTTTGAGTCAGTGAACTGGTGACTCAGAAGTGCTCTGAACAGTTCTTTGAGTCAGTGAAGTGGTGACTCAGAAGTGCTCTGAACGGTTCTTTGAAGTGGTCTGAACGGTTCTTTGAAGTGGTCTGAACGGTTCTTTGAAGTGGTCTGAACGGTTCTTTGAAGTGGTCTGAACGGTTCTTTGAAGTGGTCTGAACGGTTCTTTACAGTGGTCTGAACGGTTCCTTTGAGTCAGTAAACTGGTGACTCAGAACTGCTCTGAAGTCTGAATCAGTGAACTGGTGACTCAGAAGTGCTCTGAACGGTTCTTTGAGTCAGTGAACTGGTGACTCAGAAGTGCTCCGAACGGTTCTTTGAAGTGGTCTGAATGGTTCCTTTGAGTCAGTAAACTGGTGACTCAGAACTGCTCTGAAGTCTGAATCAGTGAACTGGTGACTCAGAAGTGCTCTGAACGGTTCTTTGAGTCAGTGAACTGGTGACTCAGAAGTGCTCCGAACGGTTCTTTGAAGTGGTCTGAATGGTTCCTTTGAGTCAGTAAACTGGTGACTCAGAACGGCTCTGAAGTTTGAATCAATGAACTGGTGACTCAGAAGTGATCTGAACGGTTGAGTCAGTGAACTGATGAGCTGTAACCTGATCTCTGAGTCTGTGTACTGCGCCGATGACTTACTCCAGGATCATATTACCAGTGCAGTTAATGATTCAAAAACTGAACTGTTACAAATGAGTAATTCAGTCTACCGAACTGATTCATTGAAAATAACCAGTTCAAAAGAATGATTGGTTCATGAACTGGACATCACTACTGTACCTCTTTAGTTTGGTCAGTTCCTCTTTCCTCCCCGATGCCCCTCTTTTCTAGGAGGCCAGAATGTTTGCTGGGTATGAGGGTATCGCAGGGTTCTACGGCCCTAAAAGCCCCGATAACATGTATAGAAACAGCAGGAAACGGCTTTATAAGCTGAAACGATATTTACATTGAACATCCCCATACAGAGATGAAGGGGGTTAACAGCACAGAAGGGCCTTCTCCGGACAATCTATACCTGCGCAAGACAAGCGGTGATCCTGGAGACAGCCCACAACTCTCATATCAAGAGCTGGGATGAGAGACAGTCTTTAGACAGACTCCTTTCACTGCAGAAGGACCAGAGTGCGAGCGAGAGGGTCCAGGGAGACAGAGACATCCAGTATTGCCTATGGGCACGTTTTAGAGACAGCGCCTTACAGGCGGGATGTCCGACTGCTAAATACGTCCTTTTGGTCTTGTGTAATATATTCATACACGCGTGTGCATGTGAATCCGTCACGCGTTCCCTAAAGAACGATCCTTGTAAGAAGGTAATAGTTTGGAGAGCCCTACGGCAGCCGTTTACCGAGTGTCTCCCCAACTGCCTCCGCAGCAGCAGAAATGCCGGAAAACCGCCGCCAAGGGCCACGAACCAGTCTGCACAGCAAGCCACGTCAAAGCGGACACGTGGGGGCCCCATAAGGAGAGCTGGTGAGGATAGCCCTGGACTAATTCCGGGTCCGCCAGCTGCTGGAGGCAGGGTGCGTGCCGGGGGTGATTGGAGGCCCCCCCCCCCCCCAATTCACAATAAGTGGCTCAGAGTCCGGGTACAAAGTATTGTTTATTGTTAGAAAAGGTAAAATTATTCATGAAAGTCACGTTCCTCCGATAGTTGCGTCTCAATCTTCTCATCCGCCTTCAGCATGCGCAAGCCGGCGGCCACCGGAAGCTCCCGCCACACTTTAACTCCTGTAACTGTCCTGTAAGGAGTAATTGTGGCAAAAAAAAGCCTCAAATAGTAACGGTCATTTATTATGTTTCATGCTGGTACTCACCTACCCCGGATCCTCTGCCACTCGACACGCTGACATCACATCGTGGCACTGCGAGTCTGACGGCACCTCATGCCGGCACCGGCCCTTAGCCCCCGACGTCCCGGCTGCAGCGAGCACCTGCTTAAATCCGGCTAAAGGCCCTGCTGACAACACAGACACGTGGGGACCAAAGCGGTGCCGCTCCCTTTAAACTGCATTCAGAGATCGAGAAGCAAACAGCGGATCTCTCAGCGCGAGAAGCTCGTTCAGTCATCGCCGCGACGAGGAGAACGCGCATGCGCCAAGTCAACGACACAGACACTTACCCTATAAATGCAACTCAGAAACCGCGGCCAGACCTTAACAGCCCCGCAAGGGAGCGAAACAAATAAGAAACAATAAGACGCCCCGTCCGCCGCCGCCAGGGAACACTGCGATTCCTCTCTAGCGGAAAATAAAGGTTTTAAGCGTCTTCACATCCAGTTTATTAATTTGGGGAACATTCTGATATCGTTCCTCTGCCCCGAGAGGAGCGAAGAAACTTCATTTAAACTCTACTCGCTGTCGCCACGGTAACTAGTGAAATAAAGACAGAAACCTGTTGCGCGTACGTGTGGTTTTATTGCAGGCCGGTGTTTGCTCGGTGTAACGTCTCCTCCTTGGTTCTGTACATTGTGGCCACGAAGCTCTTTGGGAAGCTGTGAAAAGGACGAAGATGACACAAAGTACCAGAAAACGAATCAAATCGCAGGCATCGTCCATGCGCCTGGAATGCTCCTGGGTCGGTGCGATTTCTTTAAGCGCACCGTCGCTCTTCTGCGTCTGACACGTAGCAAACACGTCAAGGCCACGATCTGCCATGTAGTACAAACCGGCCACTGATGGATCATACAACGGCGGACGGAGAAACGGCTCCTGCGTGGTGATGGGCGGATGCACACGGAATACATACATAATTCCAACGTGTCCCAGACTGTATCCAGCGGCGAACACATGAAGGTCACGCGTGTAACGAGTTGATTTTCTCCATTAAAAATAAATCAAGACACCAAGACTCATTTCCAGCAATCGTTTAATGCGGGATAGAAGCGTCGCGAGTGATCCTTTCTGTAAAGCCCTCCGGTCCTCTGCTGCCGTCACCTGTGCCGTCCCGCGATGTCCGCGTCTCCCGGTGGATACCTAAATCAAGAGCCGAAGCCGCCATTCTTAGAGGGGATTCTGCCGCGGCACCCGGAAACGGCATTCTTCCGAGCAGCGAGAACGATTCCTGATGTGACCGAGACGCGGCGTCCGACAGCAAAACCCCATCACTATGAGCCGAGCAAAGAACAGGCAGGACAAGCGATTCCTGTGTCCAAGATTTTAATTGTTTACATCTCAGTACAGCGCGCTACATGAACATAACATACAGTATAAAACGGGGACATGCGCAAGCTACAAGCAGAGCTGTTACTGGCTGGTGCCGCTCGTCAGGCTTCACCGGAAAACGACAGAAAAATAACACAAACTAAAACTTTTTCATGAAATGAGACACGGAACCATCAGACTGCCACCTGGAAACCTGGAACAGAGAAACGTGCGTCAGACGGACAGATCCGCCATAAACCTTAAACTGGACAAAGCCCAAAATGGGCCCTTTAACTGCAGTACAAACAATGAAATCAGGGGGCCCCGAGGCACTGGGCCCGCCACTCACCTCCTGAAAAGAACATCTTAAATATATTTAGTGCGGTTGAGCGCACGCTCGGCCAGCTGACCGCTTTTGTCTGTGATCTTCTCCCAGTCCGTCTGTCCGACGATAAATCCAATGGCTCTCTTACGGTCGGCGTCTTTCTTCTCCTCCAGATCAGCCCATCTCACCTAATAAAATAAAGCCGCACTCAGAATAAAGGACAATCGGCCCGGACACCGGAGCGCACGGAACCCGAGAGAACATCCCGTCGCGGCGTCAGGACGCAAAACGCCACGGGGTAAACAAATGTAAAGCGGCCGCGATCAAAGCTCAATCGCCGGCTCTCCATTGGCCCCACAGGGCCGGACACCGTCACAATCCCCAAATACTTTACCCTTTTCCTGCCAGGTTCGGACTCCCGGGAGTCATAGTCGTCAGGAAGCTGCAAGTAATCCTCCATGCGACCTCCTACCGCTTCCCAGCTTCGCTTCTTCTTGTTCACTTTAAGTCCATCCAGTTTATCTGAGGAGATACAGAGAACCAGAGAGGGACTTACGAGGGCGGCACAGAGATCCTCCATCACTATGACAGACCGCGCATGGGCTGCTCACGCCGGCCGGTCTTCAGCTGCTATAATGTATCATTCCCCATAGATCACTGCATCAGCCCCAGGGGGCACTAAGATACAGAGACCCCCCCCCACACCAGTGGTCCCAGTTTAAAACACTCGGGGCAAATTTTACCGAACTCTAAAAGCTTTGGCTCTGAAGACAAGGGGGCCGAACGGACGGGGGCAGAACAGATAATAATCCAGCAGCTTCTGCACACACTGAGCCGGTCCACTAATAAGCCCACCCTCAGCCGCTATGAAAGCCCCCATTTCAGTTGCACAAGCCGTTTATACACAGCCTTCCCTGGAAGAGTCCGATATCGCTCTGCTCGGGAGAAGTAAACTTGGTTAGTGTGGCCCCTGACGGCGAGCTCATAAAGGATCACGAAAGCTAAAGGTCAGGATTCCCTGCAGACAGGACTCAGCAGAGTAAATGGCTTTATTTATTATCATGGAGCGCCCCCCCCCCCCCCGAGTCCACACATCAGTCACATTCACCTAAAAGGGATCCCCCCCACACCATAACTGCCCCAAATTATAAGTTACTGCTAGAATGGAAGAAAACTGCCCCACCGAAATATCTTAGCAGCCCAGCGTTACAAGAACTTCACCGATAACTGCCCCAAATTCAGTCACGCCGTGTGATTTCACTTTTAATCGACCCCCCAGGGCAGGCGTAATGTCTCTGAGATTACACAAGACACCATGCTGGGGGGTGCTTCCAGTAAAACCCCCAAAAGAAATTCATAAATATACAATCCCTGCAACGACGCGCCATCCACCACGCTGGACACAAAACGGTAACGGAAATAATACTAATTATAATATCAATAATCAATATCATTGGTAACGGATATAATAATAATATCATCAACGGATATCATGCTGCCGGTCATCAATTTAATACTAATATCAATAATCAATACCATTGGTAACGGATATAATACCACTAATAATATCATCAACGGATATCATGCTGCCGGTAATCAATATAATATCAATAATCAATACCATTGGTAACGGATATAATACTACTAATAATATCAACGGATATCATGCTGCCGGTCATCAATATAATACTAATATCAATAATCAATACCACTGGTAACTGATATAATACTAATAATAATATCAACGGATATCATGCTGCCGGTCATCAATATAATACTAATATCAATAATCAATACCATTGGTAACGGATATAATACTAATAATAATATCATCAACGGATATCATGCTGCAGGTCATCAATATAATATCAATAATCAATACCATTGGTATCGGACATAATACTAATAATAATATCAACGGATATCATGCTGCCGGTAATCAATATAATATCAATAATCAATCCCACTGGTAACGGATATAATACTAATAATAATATAATCAACGGATATCATGCTGCCAGTCATCAATATAATACTAATATCAATAATCAATCCCACTGGTAACGGATACAATACCACTAATATCATCAACAGATATCATGCTGCCAGTCATCAATATAATACTAATATCAATAATCAATCCCACTGGTAACGGATATAATACCACTAATATCATCAACGGATATCATGCTGCCGGTCATCAATATAATACCAATATCAATAATCAATAAACTATATCATTACCAACATTAACAGAGATAATATATTGATATAATTATATCAATAATCAATATCTTGATATAATGGTTATACTAGTATCAACACGGTAATGGATATAATAATGATATTAATAATTCTATATTACATATCGGTAATAGATGGAATACTAATAATATCAATAATCCATATTCCAATGGTAATAGATAGAATACTAATAGAATGATATCCATTATTCATATTTATGATAATGGTTGTATATATAATAGTAACGATAAGGAATATAATAATAATGGATATCATTCTCATGATAAGGGATATAATAATACTACTACTAATAATAATAATTGGTATTCTAATCACACGGGATATAACAACAACAATGGGTATTCTAATCACACGGGATATAATAATACTAATAATAATGGATATTCTAATCACACAAGATATAATAATAATAATTAATTATAATAATGGATATTCTAATCACACGGGATATAATAATAATAATAATAATAATGCGTATTCTAATCACACGGGATATAATAATAATAATAATAATGCGTATTCTAATCACAAGGGATATAATAATAATAATTATAATAATGGGTATTCTAATCAAACAGGATATAATAATAATAATAATGGGTATTCTAATCAAACAAGATATAATAATAATAATAATAATAATAATAATGGATATCACACGGGATATAATAATAATAATGCGTATTCTAATCACACGGGATATAATAATAATTATAATAATGGGTATTCTAATCAAACAGGATATAATAATAATAATAATGCGTATTCTAATCACACGGGATATAATAATAATAATAATAATAATGCGTATTCTAATCACACGGGATATAATAATAATAATAATTATAATAATGGGTATTCTAATCAAACAAGATATAATAATAATAATTATAATAATGGATATTCTAATCACACGGGATATAATAATAATAATGCGTATTCTAATTACACGGGATATAATAATAATTATAATAATGGGTATTCTAATCAAACAGGATATAATAATAATAATAATAATGCGTATTCTAATCGCACGGGATATAATAATAATAATAATAATTATAATAATGGGTCTTCTAATCAAACAGGATATAATAATAATAATAATAATAATAATAATGGGTATATTCTAATGACACGGGCTATAATACCAATAATAATAATAATAATAATAAATGGTTATTCTAATCCAGGGCTTGACAAATTGGAAGCACCCTGGACTTTTAGGTCAGTGCTGGTTTTTGTTGTTTTGGGTTTTTTTTTTATTATTTTTTCGGATTTTTTTAATTTTTTTTTTATCCATTGGAGCACAGCATTGACTGATATTTAGTCCCCACAAGCTTGTGGGGACAAATGTTAACCCCTGCAATGCCACGAATGTGTCATACACAATTGTGGAATTGAAGGGGTTAACGCTGCACTGTCGCTCTCAAGGAGCGATGAGGCAGCAGGGGGGTGTTGTGTCAGGTCCCCACACTTGTGTGAGGACCCAATCAACACTCAACCCCCTTTCCTGAAGCTGCCTGTGGCAGCTGAAAACACGATTGCAGGTTTTCCTGCAATCGCGGTTTCAGCCTACAGAATCACTCCGTGGGAGTGATCTCAGGCTCGGGGGCGGGCTCTGAGTGGCTGTGCTGTCTGCCCCCGCATGGTGGATGTAAGAGGTTGACAAACTCCTAGGCGCCAGGACAAAATTCTGAGTCGCCATGGCGACCTGGCACCTGGGAATTGTCGAGCCCTGTTCTAATCACACATGATATAATAATATTAAAAATATTAATGGGTATTCTAATCACACAGGATATAATACCAATAATAATAATGGGTATTCTAATCACATGAGATATAATACTAATAATACTAATAATGGGTATTCAAATCACACGCAATATAATAATAATAAAAATTGGGTATTCTAATCACACGCAATATAATACTAATAGGTATTCTAATCACACGCAATATAATACTAATAATAATAATGGGTATTCTAATCACACGCAATACTAATAATGATAATGGGTATTCTAATCACATGGGATATAATACTACTAATAATAATGGGTATTCTAATCACACGCAATATAATACTAATAATGATAATGGGTATTCTAATCACATGGGATATAATAATAATAATAATGGGTATTCTATTCACACGCAATATAATACTAATAATAATAATGATAATGGGTATTCTAATCACATGGGATATAATAATAATAATAATGGGTATTCTAATCCCACGGGATATAATAATGATAATAATGGGTATTCAAATCCCACGGGATATAACACCAATAATAATAATAATGGGTATTCTACTCACATGGGATATAACATTTTTAATAATAATAGGTATTTGAATCAAACACAATAAAATAATAATAATGGATATTCTAATCACATGGGATATAATACTAATAATAATAATGGGTATTCTAATCACACGCAATATAATACTAATAACAATAATGGGTATTTTAATCACACGAGATATAATACCAACAATAATTGGTATTCTAATCATACGGGATATAATAATACTAATGGGTATTCTAATCACATGGGATATACTAATAATAATAATAATGGGTATTCTAATCACACGTAATATAGTACTAATAATAATAATGGGTATTCTAATCACACGAGATATAATACCAACAATAATAATTGGTATTCTAATCATACGGGATATAATAATACTAATAATGGGTATTCTAATCACACGCGATATAATACTAACAGTAATGGATATAATTTTAATAACGGTAACGGATAATACTAATAGTAATAACAGATATTCTAATAATACTACTACCGGATATCATTCTAATTATAATAACAGATATCATTCTAATAATACTAACAATAAGGACTATAATAAGGGGTCAGACCCCCACATCCGGACATAATACTATTAATAACTGTCTTTATGGAAACCATGACTTGTCCGAAGTTAGAAATATTCTGAATGAAGTCACCTGTATTCAAGCAGCGAGTAAATCACAATACGCAGGAAGAGCGCAGCGCAGAACTATTTTACAAAAGGATAATTATTTAAACAGAGGAACCAAATATTACTTTTAATATCCAACAAAAATTTTATATTTACATCAAACACAATTATATTTTATGCTGCAGTGTCTAATAACAGAAAATGCCATTTTTAGTTAAAATCACTAATGTCCTGCAGGTGAATGCCCCAGGGTAACATCAGCCTGGCATAGCCCCTAAACACACTGTACCGCCAGGGCCGGCCCTACAATGGAGCCGACTGGGGCAATTGCCCCAGGCGGCACTTCAGAAGGGGCGGCACTTTGCAGTTTTTTTTTGTTTTTTTTGAAGCGGAGGAGAGAGAGAGGGGCACCGAGTGGTTTTCGCTTACCCGCTCGGCGCCCCTCTCTCTCTCCTCTGCGGCGAGTTTCCCTGTTCGGTCTCGGTGCCGGCTTGTAATGCAGAGCGCCGGAAGTGACGTGAATTTCCGGCCGCAGCATTACAAACTGGCACCGTGGCAGCACAGGGAGACTCGCCGCAGGACTGTTTAAGGGTAAGTACCGGGGGGGGGGGGGGGTGAGGCGGCGGCGTTAAGTCTTCGGCCGGCCCTGTGTACCGCCCCAGGGTATTATCAGCCTGGCACGTGCCCCTACAGCCCACACTGTACTTCCCCAGGGTATCATCAGTCTGGCACGTCCCCTACAGCCCACACTGTACTGCCCCAGGGTATCATCAGTCTGGCACATCCCCTACAGCCCACACTGTACTGCCCCAGGGTATCATCAGTCTGGCACATCCCCTACAGCCCACACTGTACTGCCCCAGGGTATCATCAGCCTGGCATACCCCCTACAGCCCACACTGAACTGCCCCAGGGTATTATCAGCCTGGCACATCCCCTACAGCCCACACTGTACTGCCCCAGGGCATCATCAGCCTGGCATAACCCCCTACAGCCCACACTATACTGCCCCAGGGTATCATCAGCCTGGCATAACCCCCTACAGCCCACACTGCACTGCCCCAGGGTATCATCAGCCTGGCATACCCCCTACAGCCCACACTGTACTGCCCCAGGGCATCATCAGCCTGGCATAACCCCCTACAGCCCACACTATACTGCCCCAGGGTATCATCAGCCTGGCATAACCCCCTACAGCCCACACTGCACTGCCCCAGGGTATCATCAGCCTGGCATACCCCCTACAGCCCACACTGAACTGCCCCAGGGTATTATCAGCCTGGCACATCCCCTACAGCCCACACTGTACTGCCCCAGGGCATCATCAGCCTGGCATAACCCCCTACAGCCCACACTATACTGCCCCAGGGTATCAGCCTGGCATAACCCCCTACAGCCCACACTGCACTGCCCCAGGGTATTATCAGCCTGGCACATCCCCTACAGCCCACACTGTACTGTCCCAGGGTATCATCAGTCTGGCATAACCCCCTTCAGCCCACACTGTACTGCCCCAGGGTATCATCAGCCTGGCACATCCCCTACAGCCCACACTGTACTGCCCCAGGGTATCATCAGCCTGGCATACCCCCTACAGCCCACACTGAACTGCCCCAGGGTATTATCAGCCTGGCATAACCCCCTACAGCCCACACTGCACTGCCCCAGGGTATTATCAGCCTGGGACGTCCCCTACAGCCCACACTGTACTGCCCCAGGGTATCATCAGTCTGGCATAACCCCCTTCAGCCCACACTGAACTGCCCCAGGGTATCATCAGCCTGGCATAACCCCCTACAGCCGCGTCTTCTTCCCAAGAGCATCTATGAAAGCCGCCTAATCTTTAGAATTTATGAGCAGCTTTCACACGGCAGTCAACTTCCACGGACCCCAAATACGCCCCTCTGAAAATGTCTGCGATACATGAAGGTACTTAAGCTGCTATCAGAGGAACCCGGAGTAGCCCCCAATCGCTGGCCTCTGGTGCCACGGGTATATATAAGAGGGGCTACGGTCTGCACCTTCGTCCCCTCCTGGTGCCCACTAATCCTGTACAAACACACAAGCTGACACTATGACAGCTCAATGCCACGAGAGGGCGTAACAGCAACACACAGCGGGGCTGGCAGGCTACTCACCGAGCTTTGCTTCCGACGTGTCCATCTCCCACTTGCTTTTCGGAAGGTACCCCTAGATCATAGAGAGAAGCTGGAAGGGTTAGCGAGAGCAGCGCCAGGCTCTTCGGTGAAGAAAACACGTGGCTGGGGGCCAAAACCAACGCAGGGGGGCAGGAAAGGGACAGAGGTAGCCTTCACATAAACAGGTAATGGGCACAAAGGCACCACCTGCGCTCTCAGGAGAAAGGGACATAGAGTGGGCGGGGCTTGGAATATACAGCGCGGGAGAGGCAAGGGAATACCAATATGCAGAGTGGGCGGGGTAAGGAAATAGGAATATACAGAGCGGGAGGAGTGAGAGTGGGGCACGAGCACGGGTGGAAGAGTGCATGTGCACGGGTGGAAGAGTGCATGTGCACGGGTGGAAGAGTGCATGTGCACGGGTGGAGGGCATAAACGGGACAGCGAGTGAGAAGCGAACGAGGACACTGCACTAAACACGCGCCGGGGTGTCCTACCCGATCGCTCTCCTCCTCTTCTGACGGCTCCGGATTTGTTTCTGCTGCCGGCTCCACGCTGGGCTCGGAGTCCTCCATTTCCACCTGCAAAAAGAGCCAGAATGTAAACACACAGTTTGCCGGTGCTGCATCCGCCGCTGCCCAATTCCACATCCACGATATGCAGATATTCACACCGCAGGAGGTCGGAGAAGGCGTGGTCCATGTCCTAAGCCAATCAGCAATCAGAATGGCACTTACTTCTTCAATGGCTGCATCCTGTAGCAAGGAGCGAATATCCAGGCGTATCATGTGACGAGGGGCAGTTTCCCAGTTATCTGCCATCTGAGGGGAAATAAAAGGATTAACTCAGTATTTGAAATGGAGTTGTTTAAGCGGCGTATTCAGAGGTCGGGCTCACCTTATTGATTTCCTTTAGCTTGCGGCCATGGACATTCCTCTTAGCGCAGATCTGAGTGTCTGCGCTGATCTCTGCCACGTAGACCTGCAAAGAACGGGACACAGCCGTGCGTGAAATCCGGGCCATCGCCTTTCCCAATCCAGCAGAAAACTGCCACACAGCGACCCCCCGATCCCCTCGCCATCTGCTCTCTCTCCTACTCGTGGACCTCACCTCGAATCCTTTGGTCTTTGCTGCGCTCCAGAACTGCTCAAAGTGTCGCACGCGGTCATTGATACTGTCCAAGATAATGAATGGGAAGAAGCCGTCATCGAGTGTCTTCTTGAAGGTTTTGAACATGCTGCTGCGATACGTGTCCTCCATTTCTGCCTCATATTCATACTCCATAACCTGGTCACAGAAGGTTTTAGACATTAAAAAGGGCCACAGACTCGCCTTCCCTTCTCTCTGAAAAGTCAGAAAGTCCACCTGCGCACAGACCAGAACGGCGAAACGCGGCCCCACTGGACTCACCCGCCCCGCAGGGGCCGTTAATAGACACTTCCTTTCAAAGATGGAAGCCATCACCCCTATGTCGTCAGACCTCCCTCCGACATCTCACGTCATTATCACACACACCTTTTTTTTCACTTTCTTGCCAGTGTCAGGGTCTTTTTCAACTTTCTCCACTTCAGTGATAAAATAGTCATCAAGACTTAGAACTCTGGGAGCAGCACCCCCACATTCCACTTCTTTATCCTGGTGGAAACCAAACGACAGGAGTCAGGGAATGGTAACAGATTCCACAAACAGAGGACGCAGGCAGCTTGTGGAGCGCATGGACAGCATGCGGAGGACTGTGGGCCAAGTTTACATATGGAACAGCGACACACTAACGGCCACATGGAGTGTATAAAGACTGAGGGACTAGTAGAGCAAGAAGGACCTGCGTCTGACCACAGAAAACACAGAGAGAGCAGAGGAAGGAGATGTCTGACGTGGAGGAGAGAGGCTTGGGTAGAGTGAAGAGACAGAAATGGACACGATGAGAGTCACATACCCTGATCAGTTTGGCCACGTGAGTTTTTCCACTACCTGGCAATCCCCTCATGATGACGACAATCTAAAAAAAGAAATAATAATAATAATAAAAAATAAATAAATTATATATATGTGTGTGCCCATTAATGTAGAGGAGATGGGGGCAAACAGGGCTGCCGATTAAAGCGGCATCCCCAGACCTTCCCGCGGCATAGTTTGAGGTGGCGCGGTTTCTGTGACTCGCTCCACAATGCCATTTTATTTTTCTTTCTCTGTTGACATGACTGTCAAGAGTCCGACTCACCCTCTCAGGCCGGCTCTCGCGGCCGGGCTTCTTTAAAAGGTCATCTACATTCTTGCTCTCCGGTTTCTTCTCTTGTCGAGGCGCAGGCATGGGTGGATGCAGCAATGGCTTCTCCTCCGGATAGTTTCTACGCTCCCCTGCAAAACGAAGAACGTTACATCCTCTGGACTAAAGGGAAGCGACATTGAGAGATTGGGAGCGACTGCTCTGAGCGAAGTCTCACCTCCAAACGCAGGAGATGCGAGATCGTAAGGATCCCGCTCCGACTTGCGATTGTAGGGCAGTTTGTCTGAGCCGCGTCTGGCCAAGCTTTCCTTGCTGTCCCGGTAGGAGGCAGACCTGTAAGCGCATGCACGTCTTTAATGATATTCACCAAGGGCAGGATTGGAGACCTAGAGCTCAATTGACTTAACCCCCCTACATGAGACAAGAAAAATAAGAAACATATGCTTTTACCTTTCCCGAGAGTGACGGTCCCTATCAAAACGTTCCCGCTCATGGTCACTTGGACCACGATCTCTGTGCATTTCACGCTCTCTTTCTCTATCCCTTTCATACTCCCGCCGATCCATACTTTTATTGCTTTGTCGTTCTAAGTATGAAGCTCTGTCCCGGAGATCCATGTCATAATTGTCATCCAGGTAATCTAAAAAAGACATCTCGTTATTACAGACAACCAAATATATAAAGGCGCGCTAGAACAACCCTAACTTTTCCAGACAGTAATCAGTTACCAAAACTCTAGGGAGGAGGGTATGAGACAAACATGGCCACAAAGCACTAATTCTACCAAAAACCACGATACCAGGTCTCAGGCTTCTGAGGGCCATTTAAGAGCAGCGGGAGAAATGTAACCCACGGCCAACAGTAAGGCAACTCAGCGAGCCAAGTGACAAGGTCTTCACTCACCTTTATGGAACGGATGCCCAATTCTTTCAAGCACTGGATCAGGAAGAAGAACAACTCTCTCACCGTACGGGACCTGTTCAACTTTTCCAACAGGGCGATCTACAGACGGAGACCTGTTTTAGCCGGAGGTTCAGCAGTGAATGTTCACATATGAAAAAAGGGCATGCGGAATTACGCACCTCGGCCATGGGCATAGTCCACTGTCTGCTGCAGTCCAGGCAGCTTTGGTCCAAGCGCCATAGAGCCAGGTTGCCCTGAATCAGACAGGACCCCAGCCACCTTGGCTCTTCTCTCATCCTCCCACAAGCCACTGAAGCTGTCTTCATCCCAGCGATCTGACACGGGGGCTTGGCTGCTGGCTCCAGTGGGGACAGCCTTGGAAACAGAACAGTCTCCTTCCGGACCGACATCTTTCAGTGGCGCACCAGGACGAAGCTGAGTAGCGAGGGGGGAAATAAGAGGCGCTCCATGAAGACTAATGCCGAGGTGTATTGTGTGTCCGGTAGACAACAGCAGTGCTGTTTGCATCGTTAAGATCTGATTTCCTTCCCAAATTATCTTACTACAAATATATTCCGGGTTAAATTGTTTTTTACCAGAACATTAGTAGCAACATTAATCAAAATGAAAAAAAAAACATCAGCTCAAACAGGACCAGACAAATCCGAGGTCTGGTAGCCAAGGCTCGTAAAAGTAGATAATTTGCCAAATTTACACTAAATCTCATTAACGTAGCAGCTGACAAGTCCCAATCATTTCTAAGATGGTTCCTGTAACAGTCAGTGTGCCTCCAGTCTCTGCACAGAACATAAAACTGTTTCATGTCTGTGACGGAAGAGAGGCGGTAACGCGATCCCGCTACATTTTTGTAGACAGGGCTGGTGACTAAGAATGAGACTTTCATAAACATGCGCAAGGTGGTCCCCCCCAACATGGTGTTGCACCTACCTGATAAATATCTGAGGGACGATTGTGGGCTCCGGGCAGCCCAGGACGCAGCAGAGCCTCTTCACGTGGTTTCGGATCATTGTAAAAGTGTTTCAGATTGTCCAGCTGTTCTTTTTGCTCCCTGAATAATGGAGAGACCCCTTTCACGAGTCTGACCCACAACCAGCACAAGCTACTCACAGATTCAATAAAATCCCTTTAACTAGGTCTTTAAACATAAAAATAACATTTTAAAAAAACCATAGAGACAGAAGCGTGGCTCTTACCTGAGCATTTTGAGTTCCTGCGCGGCTTTGAGGATGATCTCATGCTGCCTTTGGCTCAGCGCTAACATGCCGGCGGGAGCGGATGTGGGCTCCGGCTCCGAAGTGATCCCTGTGTCAGGCTGTCCAGGATGATTTGATGAGACCGGTGCTAGGGACGGATGGGAGCCCAGCTGTTGATCCACCGGCCTGTCTTCAGGTGGATACCACCTATTGTCCCTGCGTTCCCATTCAACCTGTTCCAAAGGAAAATTTCTTCCCTCCTGCCAAAAGTCCGATCTTTCTGGATATTCTCGAATCCTCAGCTCCCCACGATCATGGAAGTCCCGCTCTAACAAAACCTCCCTATCCTCTCTCCACCGGTCATCCAAATATCTGTCCATGGGCAGGAGGGGAGAGCGAGGACGGAGAGGGGATAGTGGACGGTGAGGAGATACAGATCGATGAAGGGGAGGGTAACCCCTGTCTCTGCCTAGAAATTCTAGCTCATCATGCATTCTAGGGTAATCTCTTTCAAAAGGTCTTTCAGACCTTTCCAGAGCACCGCCAAGTGTTCTTTCTAAACCTTGGTCAGGACCTCTTTCCAGCCAAGGGTCATGCCGGATATCTACGTCCCGAGGCAGCGTAGAGTGGTAAGGTAACCGATCGTCCCTAGAAATCTGGTCTAGGGGTTCTCTGAGGTGGTCTGTTTCTCTCCAATATCTTTCTTGTTCCCAATTATCAAGCCTTTCTCTGTCCAAAGGAATGTCTCTCCTCCTCACATCAGCTAAATGATCCAAAGGATATCTTTCATCTTCTAGAAATCTTGCATCTCTGGGTAAAGCCTCTCTGACAAAAGGTGGCGCGTCATCCAAGCACTCTTCAAACGGTCTTTCATTTCCAAAATGACTCCTAGGTCCAAAGTTTTTATCACGCAAAATTTCCAATACATCTCGATTTCCCGGCCTAGGTGGAATCCTTTCTCGAACCATTCCTCTGGCACGTCCTCGCCCCCGATGATCAAACCATACAGGTTCTTCCCCTCTGTGTCCATGGCTGGACCATTGTGCTGGGTCATGTGATTCCATAGGTTTTCCATGTGGTTTTGGACCACATATCCCTTGATTTGCTTGAGGACCGAATCTAGACGGCCCTGGTACTCGGGCTCCTGCCTTTGCCAGTTCTGGGTTCGACGTAAGACTTTCACTTGGTCTTTGCGGAACATGGACTTGGTTTCCCTTCACAGCGTCTCGTTTAAACAGAGAGTGTGCTTTGGACACGGGCGGCGTACCAGGTCTATCTGTAGAACAGCCAGCCATCGGCACATTACCGCTCCTTGGGCCCTTGTCTCCAGCGCTACTATCTTTAGTAAGGCCCTGACTCTTAGTATCAGCTGTACTGAGGACCTGATTCTGACCGTCTTGGTCCTTGGAAGACATCGGAGTAACCTTGGAGGCGTCTTGAATCAGTCCTTTGGAACCTGGCTTATTGGGCCCAGCAGTTGGCTGGATAACTTTAGAAGACGCAGGTACCTTAGAAGAGTCTTCCTTTGTAGGTTGCGGCATCTGTCGCTCATCTGCCTTATGAGTAACGTTGTCAAGTGACGCCTTATTAGTTACGAGCCCCTTTGTGTCGACTGAACTCATTTGTTTATCAGACGCAGAGGGCTGCTGCCCCTCGGCTTTGGCAGAAGCAGGGGGCAGTGAAGTCGTTGCATGTCCGGCCGCACCTGGTGCTTCTAAGTTAGCGGGCTCAGCTACCTGTGCTCCTGCCACCTTAGCGGACTCTGCAGACGGATGTATGCCCCCACTGGAGGGCAAGGTAGACGTTGGCTTTTCCCCCTTAGATGGTTCCGTTGTTTTCATCCCCCCTGCTCCAGTGCTTTCCATGGCCTGTGACCCAACTGACTGAATAGCGGAGGTCTTCGGGCCGACAGCCCCCTGGGGGGGTTTACCAGTTTTGAATTCTGGAACCAGAGGCTTCTGAATTCCTCTCCTGAACTGACTTTGGTAGCTAACCCTTGCCATTTCTGCAGTCTGCTGAGGATCTGGGTATCCGGCTTTGACACCAGGTGGCTCCATTTCCGGGTCAGTTTGCCCTATCTGCCTGTCTTTGTTAAATCTGCTTTCTAGGTCACCACTAGCAGCCCTCAACTTGCTCTGCAAGGGATCGCCATGCCCAACCCAATTACTTTGCCTCCATTTTCCATCTACATTTGGTGCCCCCCCCCACCTGTCTCCACTAGGCATGGGCTCACTGGGTAGTCTTCTATCCCGAGGGACAAAGTTAGGACTGGCAAACCTGTCATTGGGAGGGCCTTCTGGTCCTTCAAAGCCATCATCCAGTGGACCGAGGGGCTCGCCAAAGTTGTCAGGCCCGTGAGGCCCCCCAAAGCTATCATGTGGGGGACAGTGGGGCTCACCAAACTTATTAGGGCCATGAGAGCCTCCAAACCTATCATGTGGGGGATAGTGAGGCTCGCCAAACCTGTCATAAAGGGGGCCGCGGGGCTCACCAAATCTGGCACGCGGAGGGCCGTGGGGCTCGCCAAACCTGGCACGCGGAGGGCCGTGGGGCTCGCCAAACCTGGCACGCGGAGGGCCGTGGGGCTCGCCAAACCTTGGACGGGGAGGGCCGTGGGGCTCGCCAAACCTCGGACGGGGAGTCCAAGGGCCGCCAAATCTGCCATGAGGTGGCCCAGTAGGCCCACCAAACCTATGTGGGGGCCCATTAAACCTTTCACCTGGGGGTCCAAACCTGCCACCTTCCATACTTCCAAATCTATCTCCTGGGGGATCATCAGAGATGCCAAACCTCTCATGAGGAGGTCCATCAGGGCCATCAAAGTTCTCATCTAGGGATCCATCAGGACCCCCAAATGTGGCATGCGATGAACCACCAAACCTGCCATGCGAGCGCCCATCGGGGCCATCAAACCTGTCCCCAGGAGGACAGTCAGGGCCACCAAATCTACCTCCCATGGGCCCTTCAGGGTCTCCAAACCTTTCCCGCGGGGGACCTTCAAACCCTTCCTGTGGGGGCCCATCAGGACTACCAAATCTTTCCCGCGGGGGGCCGTCAAACCTTTCCCGTGGGGGGCCATCAAACCTATCTTTTTGAGGGCCTCCAGTTCGGCCCCATGGGCCAACTGGTCCTCCAGGCCTATCACCTGGGGGTCCAGCAGAGCCCCCAAACCTTTCCCATGGTGGGGCACCACATCTATTCCCTGGGGGTCCACCCAATCTACCACCTTGTGGTCCATCAGGACCTACAAACACTTCAAAATTTTTATCGCTCAACCTTTCAAGGGGTGGCCCACCAGGACCACTCCATCTATCACAAGTGGGACCTTTAGGACCAGACCACCTTTCAGGAGTAGGGTCTTGGGAATTGCCCCACTTATCACCGGATTTAGGATCACAAAGGTCACCTTTTGGGGGCTCACCGGGATCAACCCATTTTTCATGTGGGGGGACAAGAGGCTTGGGCCATCTGTCACCTGGAGCAACTTCCCACCTATTAGGCAAAGCACCTTTTGCATCATCTTGCTGACCTTCATAGGTTCCAGAATTACTCTTTGGTGTTCCCCGTGGACTGACCCCTACTCCTATACTGGGAACATCGGGGCCACCCCACTTAACAGGGACCGAATCACCCTGCTTAACACACCCTTCTCTTACGGGAGTTTCATGATCGCTCCATTTGCCCTCAGTGAACACCCCAGCTGTTTCCTTTTGCCAGTCCCACTTGACACCTGAACCACCTTGGTTCTTGCCCATTATGTGCCCGTGTTGGGAGGCACCCACCTTCCTGTCACACGTTTCTACAGATTCTTTTGACTTTTCAAGGTTGCCTTTTGAAGGAGGCTCGGTCTGATCCCATTTTCCTGAACCACTACCAGCCTTTACTGCTCCCCTGTTCCGTGCCACAGACTCTTTACTAGGAGAGGGAGCGCTTGTGGTTAGCGGGACACTGCTCTGTATGCCAGTTTCTGATAGACCAGGTATTTTATCAACAGTCTTCGTATTATCACTAACTTCACAGTCTGTTGCTTGATTTGCATTCATCCAGTTGGACTGAGGAGCAAAACCCAACTGATTCCCACTCTTCAGACCCTGACTGGAAGATGGCTTCTCAGGTCCTAAGGAGGCCATGCTGGTTGTCTGACCATCAAACACGGGACGCGGACCGGGGGAGCTCTGGGCTCCTTGGGAGTCAGGCATTTGAAATCTAGGAGGTGGAAATCCATGACCATGGGGTGCAAACCTACAAGATACAGAAATGTAAAGCATTTATATTACAGAAGTATAAAGGACATGGAACATGGCGTAGAGAAGCCTAAAGCTCAGCAGCTAGGGAAAGCAGCAGGCTACAGACTGGAGATGTCATGGCGAGTGGACGGGCTTTAGACAGAAGGCAAATGTAAAAACCTTTAAGATTCCAAAACTTCAAGTACCATCAGAGACAGTGATGTTTTTTTTCCTACTGAAAATGCAGGCGAAGGGGTGATCTCGGAGAAGGTTCTCACGCAGGAAAGGCTCACACTCCCACACAAGCAGCGCAGGTATGGGGAGAAAAAAACAAACCAGTTACCTTGGCGGTCCAGATCCAAACTGCATCCCTCTAATGAGCTGATGAGGCACGGAGTTACTTGCACCCAAGGAAGGGACCTGTGATTGCCCAGCCTGGGGATTCACATCACGAGGCTTCTGTTCATCCTTGGACAGGACACGTCCCTCACTTATCTCCTTCATGGCTGAGCCTATAGATTTTAGTTTATTTTCTTCTTTTGGAGGACAGTAGGAGGAAAAATCAGGAACTGAGTTAGTGCTGGTGCCTGCAGAAAGGGGAGGTTTCGCCGACAGTGGATCTGGGAGATTGGAAGTTGCGGATGACCCCGGCACCAGGTTGAAGGTATCTACAGCGGTTTGACCAGCTACAGTAAAACTTGTATTAGGCAGAGAAAATGGCGGTAGACTAGAGTCATTTGTGTCTGCTGGAACAGAGGAAACAAGAGCGGCCGCTGTGTCTGCAGAGTAGGAATATGATGTGTCCGGAGGCACGGCACTACTCACGGCAGATGTGACAGGTGGCGGAGGTGGCTGGGGCAGCTCGGAATACGAATCAGGTGGCAGAGGTGGGGGAATGTTATCATAAGGTGTTGCTGTTACTGGAGGGGGAGGAGGAACCTCTGCATAAGTCACTGGCGGTGGAGGAACTTCACCATAGGATGTGACAGGGGGTAGCGGGGGAGGCACTTCAGCAAAGGGAGTTGGCGTCATGGGAGGAGGAAGTGGGGGCGCAGCACTGAAAAGCGAGGAAGCAGGAGCAGCAAAAGGTGGCGGGACACTCATTCCAGCCGGGAGCGGCGGTGGCATCACAGGGGGATATGCAGGATACGCAGGAATCATGGGGACGCCCCCAATATAGTGGCTGCCTCCATACTGCTGCTTCATACTTCTCAGAGAAGTCACCCTTTCCTTAAAATATGATTTTGTGGTTTTCATTTGCTCATGCCACGATTTCCACTGCACTTGGTAGTCCTGCAGCTGGTCCTTGTGGGGATACGTCTGCAGCAACTCTTGCCATTTTTTATACTGGTTCTCCCACTCCTGGTGCAGGGACAGGAACTGCTTCTGCTGCATCTCAAAATGCTGTAACTGGACATCTACAGTCATGGCCTGTCACAAAAGCACAAATGTTGACACAACGTCCCTTTTAGAAGAAGACAAAGAACAGAATTGGGAAGTGATGAGACTCACCGCTAGGTGTGGTGGCTGCTGGGTGACCTGCTGATATCGCTGTAGGAGCTGCTGCAACGTGGCATTCTTCTGCATGATTCCCTGGTACTGGAAGCCAAGCCTGTGCTGTTCATGCTGTTGCCAATGGGCCGCGGCCTCTTGCAGTGTTTTGAGCCGCTGCGCCTGCTCAGGGTCCTCTGGTGGATCCACATTTGGCTAAACGGAGAAGAAAGGAGATGGTCGGTCTTAACGGACAGAGAAATGTTCACACTGGACGACACTTTAAAAAAAAAAAAAAAAAGGTAACATAACGATGTTGTAGCAAGTGAAATATAAGAAACCGGTCAGCATCAAACAGCCTCAGAGAATCAGCACCACACAACAGAACGCAGCATGGAGGCTTAACTCCGCTCATTGACGATCAGATTCCTGAGAAGGCTGCCCGCTCGTGACGTACACGGGGGGCCAGACCATGCACTTGCCCACCAGGGATTTGACAGTCAGGAGTAAGATTAAGGAGGAGTCCAAGCTACATATTTGTTGTATGCTTTTGCTAATGGCCTTGCCAACCGCAGGTCAGGCATCAACACCTGGCATTCCAGCAGAAGACATCCGATACAACCAGTCACCGCGGGCGGCAGAGCCGTGTCTTTCTGCAGACTCGGCAAATGTTTCTACAGAATTAAACACATTGTGGAAACAGTAACGCTACTTTCTATTATCTGCCGTTACAATGTAGCCACTTCAGTCGCCTCATCTCAGGCTGCCTCAATCCCCTCGTCAGTTGAAGAATGTGACTAATGCTTACCACCAAAGCGACCCCCATGAGAACCAGAGTGACCCCCAAACATTGCAACACAATGGTGACAAGAGCGTAACAAACACCCCATTTCTCCCCAAATACACTGCAGTACTGCAGAGGTCACGAAGCAGCGGCTACTTGATTTTACTCGGCATCGGTAAGAAAGAAAATGCCGTAAACACTTACTTGCCCAAGGACTACACTGAAACTAAACGTGGGAATTCATTAAACTGCCGTGGCCTCATTCTGCAGGTGATTACATCACACTCCTGACTTCACGGAAACCGATGGAAACGTGCGGAAGT
The DNA here is from genome assembly GCA_023333645.1 of Sceloporus occidentalis. Lineage (NCBI taxonomy): Eukaryota > Metazoa > Chordata > Lepidosauria > Squamata > Phrynosomatidae > Sceloporus > Sceloporus occidentalis. The sequence continues at coordinate 114,244 of JALMGF010000495.1, read as the reverse complement.
TTGGTTTAGTTTCCAGAGTATTTGGTCGTTTCGTTCTGCCATTCGCTCCATTAGAAGCGCTCTTTGTCTTGGTTTATATCAGTAATCTGTATAAGTGCCGCAAAGCCATACACATTACCACGAAGGGCACCAAACCTCTTCAGCAGGGCTAACGTTTGGTTTTATGCCAAGTGAAATTCTTCATCACTGGATGTGCTGCGTAGAGGGGGGGGGGGGGCTCAGATCACTAAAGATCCCTGTCAGGTTTTCATCTGTTAGGCGCACTCAGGCCAAGTTTACATTTATGATCGGTTACTGTTGAGGAGCGTATTTTGATTAAAAAATTCCACAGAATAATAAACCAGGGAATTTCAGTGCAATGCTAAGGCAGTTTTGGTTCTATCACCGCAGGATCCCACGGCAGATCCGGCAGGATCACCGGCTCTACTGAGGCAAAGTGGCTCAGATGAAACTCACAAGATGCTGCCAAACAATCTCGAGTCTTATTAAACCGGGAAACCCCTGCTCTAAGCAAATCACTAAACCTGCGGCCCTCCAGCTGCTGCAGGACTACATTTCCCATAATGCTCTTTCAGCTAAGGGGCTGACTGAGGAGCATGGGAGCTGTAGTCCTGCAGCAGCTGGAGGGCCGCAGGTTGGACACCCCTGGTTTAGAGTCTAAAATATTCTGAAGCTTTTTATAATAAACAAACAGGATCCAGGACCTTATTTACACCCCCAGGTAATCCCACTCACAGCATGCGCGGCGCACGGCAAATATCTGGCAGACAGGGAACTTGGATGGATAAAGAGGCACTATGTGCAGTAAAGCATATACGTACGGGTCGGCCCACTATAGACGAGTTCTCCAGAACGGGCCGGCCTAACCTCTCCAGACAAACTACCGCTTTCTACGATGCCCGTCTGAGTCAGGTTAACCTACATGTCCCTAAAATGCCGCCTGAGCATCCCAAGAGTTGTTCTGCAGCGTTAGGAGAGCTGCCTGTTGGGCACAGATGCCCCGGTTCTGTTTCTAGCGATGCTGCCACGTTATCAGTATCTTACTTTGACATCTTCTGGTGGTAAAGGTGGCTGGACCTCATTCTTCAGCTCATGAACAGGTGGTGGAGGAGGAAAACTGGCAGAGACATGGCTACCACTGTCCTGAGGCGCCTCTAGAGGGCCATCCGGGGCCGTTGCCTCCTTTTGGCGAACCTTTGCTTTTTTCTGCAGACTCAGCAGGTGTTGCTTATACCAAAACTGATGTTGCTCCTGCAGAATCAAACACACAATGTATGTGTAGAGGGTACGGCGAAAGGCCTCCTCCCAGAAAAGCCAAAAAGACCCCCTTTTGCTGAATTTTGCCACAAAACAACGAAAGATCTGGACAATGATGATGAGGACGGGTTTCTTCCTCTCCCCAACCACCTGTGTAACTTCTAACCGTCGACTCAAATTAATTGCAGTAAAAACCTGACAGAAATAAGAAAACCACACAGACTACACTTTCAAAACAAAGTGGCCACAAACATTTGTGTTAAAATGTTCCCACTTATCAGCTATAGAGAAGACATGCTTTACCACAGGTGAGTGCGCTGCCAGTTCTCTACCATTAGCATGAATCTCACTCTGTTATCTGAACCTAAATCTACTAGACAACCCCCCCCCCGACTCCTTATCATACCGCCTGTGGGAAACAATAGAATGGCTCAATCTTATTCACCCAGCCAGACTCTGACTAATGAAAGTCTATGGAGGAAGTGACTTCATTAGCATTGCCATAAAGCATCACCTCAGTGAGCTGGGAAAGGCACCCAAAATATCACATGACTGACAGGGATGGCGGCTCCAGATCCACGCAGGAATTCTATGTTAAAAAGGCTCGGGCACCACGGCATGAAAATACCATAATGTAGACGGGCCGCACGGCGCTACCACCACGCGAGCCGAGGCTAAGCCGACTCACAAAGCAGATTAAACGCGGCTGTTGGTAGAGTCCGAGCGCAGACGTCGCGCAGACACAGAGCAGGCAGGAGATGCTCTGCTGGAAGAGGAGCGCCAGGACAACGTGGCCGGTGTATATTTACGCAGGGTGGGGGGAGGTTTGTGCTCTATGGAGCACAGTCTAGCATACATTAGAAGCATAATGTACATACCAAGACCACATCCGCTCAGTGTGGAGCAGAGTCTTGCTCCGCATGGGGCAGGACTGGGGAGGCGGGGTCTTGTTCCGCATGGGCGGGGCCTGGGCAGAGATCTGGAAGTTGTATAGGGACAGCTTATGATCACTTACCTCCAGCGAGGTGTCTAGTGGCCCTTTGTCTTGGGAGTTATCAGTCTCAGTTGCCTGTGGAAGCTCCTCTGATGGGGGAGGGTGAATCGGTCCCGGGGGAGGAGGAGGCGGCTGAGCAGGTTCGGGAGGCTGTGCCGGCCCAGGAGGAGGTGGAGGCTGTGCAAGTTCGGGAGCCGGTCCAGGAGGAGGCGGAGGATGAGACGGGTCCGGGGGAGGATGCTGTCCAGAGCTCTCAGGGGGAGGATAGGCTGGGTATCCGGGGGGAGGAAGGCTCTGGCCATAGGGGGGCGGCGGGTAGGTATAGGGCTGTCTGGGTCCGTAGAAAGGCCGCTTACCAAAGGCAGGAGGGGGGAATGCTGCGGGGGCCGGAGGCGGTCCCCCGGCCGGTAACACGGTCTCGAGCTGTCGCTGGTGCATCCGCTGAAGCTGCTCGAGTTGGGCCAGGTGCTGGTCTCGGAAGCTTTGGAAGGTGCTGGGGGGAGGTGGCGGGCCAACGGCTGGAGGGGCAGGTGGAGGGGCGGGGGTGGCGCTAGGGGTAGTATACGAGCCATAGCGGCCCCAGCCGGGAAACATTACGGTAGCAACCACAGTCTCTCACACGAACGTTCTCGGCGACTCTGCGGGCGTTCGCGCACCGAGTGACGTCACGTGAGTGGTCTCGACCAATGCGAGCGCTGGGGGCGGTCGGTCACGTGAATCTGAGAGCGGCCATATTAGGTGGTAGGCTTTACCTCAGAAAAACGTTGGGTCGTTGAGGCTTGTGGGTGCAGTAGCACCCTGGTTTTATGTCCCTCTTCTTAGGGGGTTGGGGTGGCATGTTGTCTGCGTCCCCTCATTACCTGAGTTCCGGCCTTTTCCGGAGAAACGCGCGGGAACCCCCCCCCTCCCTCCATACAGCTGTACCTCTCCCCAAATTCAAGCCCCTAATGTCCTAAGGTCAGGGCAGGAATAAGGAGACTTCGCCATCTGCTTGCCGGAGGCACCTGCTATCGGTGACTTCAAGAAGTTACTCAGAGTTAGACATTTTCTCCAGAGAGCCTCTGCCATTTATCTTTCTAGATGCCTTTATTCACCTGGTGTGGAGATTGTAAGCTCCCGTGGTCCAGGCGCGCTTCTCCTTTGTACGAGTTTCTTATTGTTTGGGATGTGAATTTATTTTACGGAGTCTGTTGTAACAGCGCTGTGGAATCTGCTGGCGCCGTATAAATGAATGTAACGAAGCGTTCTGTGTTCCAGAAGCTTCTATAATCAGAAATTCCCTAGGCTCGGCCATGCTGAGTGCCTGCGGCCTCTTATATCATCCATAAAGCGGTGGTGCGGGAGTCCGAGGCCCGGAGCGCCATGCCATGAAGTATTCAGAATTTTGGAGAGGGAAAAAGTACGCGGCTTCTGCACATCGGTCGTTGCATCTCAGCTGCTCCAAAGTCACAACGATCGACACGGGCCGGCTACAACTAATAACAAACTATTATTTTTTTTCCTATTAATTGCCTAAAGAAATGCTGTTTTTTGGTTTATTTAAATTAATTTAATGATGGAGAGCGGATCAGGCCAGAGGGAGATAATACATACAATAGAGCATCACTCCTGATGCTGCACCCAGACACTCATCAAACGACCAACTAACCGATAATAATCGAGTGATTCTCATCCATTATTAGCGCTACCGGCAAAACATTCTGTGGACGGATGAAGCCAAACTCGAGTTGTTGTGAAGGCACTCCACTATGTGGGGAGAGAATAGGGCACAGAACAGCAACACCAAAACCTCATCTCAATTATAAAGTATAGTGGCAAGGGCATCATGATTTGGGGCAGCTTCGTGTCATTGACAGAAAAAGGAATTCACAAGTTTATGAAGACTTTTTCCAAAAGAATGTTAGACCGTCTGTCAACTGGAGCTCAACAGAAGTTGGGTGATGTAAGAGGACAGCGATCCAGAGCTCTGAAATAAGTCAACAGCAGAATGGTTGCAACAGAATACTCCTTCGGGAAGGGCTCCGTCAGTCCTGAAATCAGCCCGACAGAGCTGTGGCGCATCCTCGAGAACAATTCACATATGACTTCCCTAGAATATGGCTGAACTAAAAGAGGTCCAAAAATTCCTCCTGACCGTTGCGTGGGTCTGATATGTGAAACATCCCTTATTCGCTAAAGGGAGAGTTGCGGTTTTCAACTGAGTTCGCTATTCTTTATGAAGGGCTGACCCCAGACATCCTCTCCAACATATAATCCATTCCGTGAGCCGGCCCTGTGTTATGTATGGTGCAATCAGTGAGCCGGAGCAGTTGTGTTTAGGGGGCGTTCAAGCTGTAGGTGGATGACAGGTACCTGGAATAACCCCAGCTGGGGCAGAAAACAACCTTTTCTACTTACCTATCGCTATTTTAATACCCCACTAAGTGCATGCAGCACGTGCTCTAATCTAACTGGTATGTATCACCGCAGCACACCCCAGGTTGACAACACATGCCCCCCCGGGGAATTTTCTTACTTGCAAAGCACCCAATAGCTCCACAGGGACATTCTGGACCTTTGCCATTTAGGGAACACCAGATCAGACACGGTATCAGTACAGAGTATTTATTAGACTGTCATTATCACCATATAAAACCGCTGAGCTCTAGCACACAGCCTGCCGCTAACAGGAAGGTCGAGCCGGCGCCTTTCTATATCCGTCCTGCAGAGTCCTTCCCAACGCCACAATTCATGATGGAGAGTCACGCCACATGCGTAAAGGAGTGGGCCCCAGCCTGGTTCGTCGCGGGCATCTCTTCCAGTACCGCCCGGCCTTTGGACAGGGAAATCGTATACAGAAGAGGAAAAACCAAGGCGTTCTTGTCCAGTTGGGTAAGTTTCTCATTTATTGAATGAGACAGAAGGTCAGATGGAAGAGCGGAATGTCTCAGAAACGGGGGGCTCCGTAATCATCTGGCATCCTTTCGATATTGTACCTACATGACGAAGTGGGGACACGGGTCACATACACAGCCTTACTACTCAAATACTTGGTGGAACTACAAGAAACAGCAATCAGTACCCAGAAGAAAGCATGGCAATGTAGGGACATGCAGTGGGAGAGCCAAAGGAGCCCTGGGTGGAGACACGCTGTGCCCACGGGAGAGCCAAAGGAGCCCTGGGTGGAGACACGCTGTGCCCACGGGAGAGCCAAAGGAGCCCTGGGTGGAGACACGCTGTGCCCACGGGAGAGCCAAAGGAGCCCTGGGTGGAGACACGCTGTGCCCATGGGAGAGCCAAAGGAGCCCTGGGTGGAGACACGCTGTGCCCACGGGAGAGCCAAAGGAGCCCTCGGAGGAGATGCATTGGGCCCACGGGAGAGCCAAAGGGGCCCTCGGAGGAGATGCATTGGGCCCACGGGAGAGCCAAAGGGGCCCTCGGAGGAGATGCATTGGGCTCACGGGAGAGCCAAAGGGGCCCTCGGAGGAGATGCATTGGGCCCACGGGAGGCCAAGTACTCACTATTTCTGTGTAACTGATACTAATGGACGTAGCATTATTTGTCGGGATCAGCGATTTAGGGCACACAACTATCTGCATGGTCTGACCTGTGGTTTGAGATGTACATGATGGGAACGCCAGGAATCTTCCGGATTCTTCTTTTTAGATCTTTGTCCACTGTGGCCACAATGTAACATTTGTGCTGTGAAAAAATAAATGGGGTTATAATTCCCGCTGTAAAGCACCTTTAAGTTAACCTCTCCCCTGTTTTTTGTCCAGGAGCAGGGTAAAGACCCAATAGTTTCTGCGATGGGATGGTCCGGGTGCTGCTGGGCTCTCTGTGGATACATATATGTTAGGATGCAGAGACCCCCTGACTGGATTGTGTCAGGAGGCAGCTTGAGTGACCCGAAGTGCTGCATGGATTGCACAGCAGCAAGAATTAATCAATGACCAAGACAGGGTCAGTTTGGGGCATTCCGGGCCTGGCTGAGCTCTGTAAACGACGGACTGATGTCTGCCAGTCATATTGGGAAGCTACCTGTGTGACCCGCTGTACAAGGCAGTCATCAGCGTATGTCCCTGCGTGGGTGCACGGCAGCCGCTCAAACGATGGGTCTTTAGCAATTCTAAAAAGAACAAGTAAACGGCATTAGTATCCAGCGTAGTTGGCCTACAGGATTCCTCTTCCATCCATCTTTCATGGTGGACCGGCACCCGTGCGTCACAGACCTCAGGGCTGCACCCTCAACAACCCCCATTCGAGAGGTTTAGGTACCTTAGAGCCACTCTGTATTTCTGTCCCAGCTTCTCGAGCTCAGCCATCACACAGTCGGTTATACAAGGAACACCTGAGAAAAGACGAAACACGGGGAGCATGAAGATGGAGGGGTCAAAGATTAAAAGCTAGGGCTGGAACAGGGGCAGGAGCACTCACACTTGGCGTACAGGCAGTCCATCATGGATTGGACCAGGTCCAGCTTGGCTTTGATGGAGAAGTTGATGAAGTTGGTATCCACCAGGATGTAGTACGGGGGCCCCAAATTTGTGTTGTATTGGAAAAATAGGCATGATGGAAGCTGAGGTCTGCAGAGAAAGAACACGCTAAGCACCAGGCTAACACGCATGTCACAGATCACACCCCCAGGAATAAACCGCTTTGCCCACCCGTCTCAGTTACTTACACCTCTCTTTCTTTAATAGCGCTGGAATCTTCCTTCTTCTTTTGGGGCGTTTTTGCTCGATCTTTCTCTTTACTGAAAATAAAAGAGAGTCCATCTGTAAAAATGAGCGGCTGGTTTGATGTCACCGGGTGGGGGGTGAATATACCTTGAACATACGCATTGTATGCTGCGTAAACTGTTGTCGCTATATAAATAAGAGGCAACAATCCACCGGTGAAGCTCACGTCGTCTCCCTCCTCACCCTACATGCTTTGGCATTAACCCCAAACCTGCCACCTACACCTTATACACACTGATCACATGACATTCCCAGACTGCACCGGAGGGACCCTTTCTTACATGCGCTGGTCTTTAGGGTTAATCCTTTTTTTCATGGTGGCATATTTCCTGGTTTTCTTTTGTTTCCCCTGAAAGTAAAGAAAAAAAGTGAACGACTTCCCCAGGAGAGGGGACTTTAAGAGACCCCCATATTGTGCATATGTAACGGGGTAGTTGGCACATACCCGGCTCTCTATCTACAGCAGTAAATATACATTATCCATAAGACTTCGCACAACTTAACCTCTCCTAATATAAGCTACATCTAAATCCCAGCCAAGGGGAACCCACTCGGAGCCCACAGCCCGTAGGCCTCACCATGCTGTTCAAGCACTTCCACTGAGTCGCGTTTTGATGTCATCACCGGGCGCCGCTCACCTCCTCCAGGTTGCCGTAGTAACTGCTGGAGGGCATTATTCAGTGGAATACTAGAGACATAACACCAGTCAAGATGGCAGGGAACGGGCGGATATGAAGGAGACAGGGATAATCTCTTGTGTTTTGAGCTCTGCTTCATAAGCCCCATCCACTACTTTCTGCCAGTTGTGGTCACGTGATGAGAGGACCCAAACAGGAAGCCGGAGAATGGAGTGAGGTGAAGAGAGGAAGGAAGGGCAGAGTAGGGGCTGGGGTGACAGTTGGGGTGTAAAGTAGGGCATGTTGGGAGGCCTGAGCTACCCTATGTATAGGGGTAAAAGCTTCTGCCATGGGGCATTCATGAGGCGGGCAGTATGTTTGTGGGGCAGGAGGGGGGTTAGAAGTCATCTCCAGCAGGTGAGGTGAGGGTGCTTTACGTGTCTAAATGTGACTTTGTCTTCTGGCAGGATCTCTTGAGTCGTAAAGATGGCGGCCCCAACTGAATGAATCCGTTTGACACTCCCAGGGCTGGCGGCAGGAGCCGGAGATCTGGCTTATCAGAAGATGACAGAGACGGGACGCTGTGAGATGAGCGTCACGCCTCGTTCCGTGCCCTAATGCTTTACGTTATCGGTGAGACTCGCAGTGACAGGGGTTTATTCACTAAATGGAGACTTGGCAGGAGAGCGCTGCTTTTACTCTCTCGATTCACTATACTGCAGGTTTCTCGAGTGAGAAGTGCTCAGCTGGCCCCGTATAATGTATATTGAAATCAACAAGCTGTCCCTTTTAGTGAATTGACCCCAAAGACTCGTCAAGGGTACTTTGCGGTGCAGGCTTGCCCCAGGAAGGGGATTTCGGGGCTTTTCGTTTGCGTCGTAATCCCTCTCTTAGTGTTAAAATTACCCCCTTTTGTTCTTCTCGTCCCTAAAAAAAACAAAAAAAAAAAAGGGAAAGTCTTCCCAGTAACTTTATTAAATTAGGCACAGGCTGCTATGTGAGAGATCATCTACTCGTCGGGGATCTAACGAGCTCCAGTGTAATCCCTGGCTTCCCGTCCGTCCCTGGCTTCCCGTCCGTCCCTGGCTTCCCGTCCGTCCCTGGCTTCCCGTCCGTCCCTGCCTGCCTGCCTTCCCGTCCGTCCCTGCCTGCCTGCCTTCCCGTCCGTCCCTGCCTGCCTGCCTTCCCGTCCGTCCCTGCCTGCCTGCCTTCCCGTCCGTCCCTGCCTGCCTGCCTTCCCGTCCGTCCCTGCCTGCCTGCCTTCCCGTCCGTCCCTGCCTGCCTGCCTTCCCGTCCGTCCCTGCCTGCCTGCCTTCCCGTCCGTCCCTGCCTGCCTGCCTTCCCGTCCGTCCCTGCCTGCCTGCCTTCCCGTCCGTCCCTGCCTGCCTGCCTGCCCTTCCGTCCCTGCCTGCCTGCCCTTCCGTCCCTGCCTGCCTGCCCTTCCGTCCCTGCCTGCCTGCCTGCCCTTCCGTCCCTGCCTGCCTGCCTGCCCTTCCGTCCCTGCCTGCCTGCCTGCCCTTCCGTCCCTGCCTGCCTGCCTGCCCGCCCGTCCCTGCCTGCCTGCCCGCCCGTCCCTGCCTGCCTGCCTGTCCGTCCCTGCCTGCCTGCCTGTCCGACCCTGCCCGCCAGCCTGCCCGCCCGTCCCTGCCCGCCCGCCCGTGACTGTCCATCCAGGAGCTGTGTGAGGCAGCGTGTGCTTTCTCCCCTTGCAGGCGCTGTAACGGGCTTCATGTGTGTATTTCTCATCACCATTAAGTTCCTGTGTGAGCTCAGTTCTCGAGTTCTCACTTTCTGGCACCATGAGGGCCGAGAACGTGGACCAGAGAGAACCATTTACAACTATGTTCGGGGGAAGTACTTGGAGCCGCGGGCCTGCCACGTGTCCTGGGACTGGAAGGAACCGTGTGAAGTGGGACAGTCCATGGCCTTCCGCATACATGTAAGCGTCTCATACACACCATCTGTCGCCTTCTCTGTTTGTCGTTTTCTGCCCCTTTCTTTTTTCTTTCACTTTGGTTCGGCCATGTCAGACGCCCCTCTTACCCCGTCTGCTCTTCCCTTGTCCGCTCTTCCCTTGTCCATCCTCGACACGTCCGCCATTTATATCCCTTTCTCTTTGCTAGTTGTTCTACAGGAACGGCCACCCGTTCCCTCTCGGCAGCACGGTGACTCTACGGGTGCGGATCACGCACACAGAATTCACTTTGGAGGTTCCTGTCACTCTAGAAATCCTACCTGATCCTCCGAGGAACGTGGTGAAAGCCTCTTTCACTGTACGGAGGTCGGGGCGCTACCAGATCAGCATCAGCATTGGGGGACTCGGTGTGGGGCTCAGTCCGTACTACAAGGTCTTCCAGCCTGGTGAGTGAGTGAGTGAGGGAGGGAATGAGTGGAGGCCGCGTTACCATTTGGGGTCCATCTGATTGTTTGGTTCTGTTTAGGTGTGATAGTACCAGCAAAAACCCAGATTTTGTCACATTTCTCCACCTTGGTTCTAACATGTGGAGAGCAGCACACGCTACAGATCGCACCGTGCGACCAGTACAGCAATCCCACCAGTGACAGCTTAAGAGATCCTGACAGCTACACCCTGACTCTGAGTGAGGTGAGCAAGCGTCTGCCCCGGGCCCTGGTTGTGGGAAGCCTCCCTCATCGCTGCCCAGGCCCTGACTGAGGATGGCCTCCCTTGTCCAGGCACTGGTTGCAGGTAGCAAGACTCGTCTAACCTTAGTGTGAACCGTTCAGTGCCCTTGATACTGAAGGGTTATTGGTCGGTAAATAAGCGTGAATGTGTTGTGTCCTTATCTCGCCCCTGTAGCTCGGTGTTGTGGGCATGGCCGATGGCTGCAGCCAGATCTCTCTGTGTAATGGGCGACAGAACCGCGTTCTCCTCCACCTGACGCTGCACCAGCCCGGCTGCTTCCAGGCAGCTCTACGATACAACGGACAGCTGATAAGCAACGGGCACTTTAATATCATTGTCCTGAGCGGTGAGCAAGTACCCCACCCCACCCCCATACATTACCCAGTATCGCTGCCCACTCACCCCATCCTCCAGCGCCACCACGCGCTCCCAGTGATGTTCCTCCTGTATTTCTGTTAGACGGCGAGAAGGCAGCTGTGGATGACAACGTGTCGCGATCTGGGGTGGGAGTGTTTTTTGAAGGTTATCTGTACCCAACTTCAAGCCCCTCGAGCTTACCGGAGCACCAGAGACCATCCTCCCCGAGCCAGAGCGATGAGTCTGCGCTTTCCTCCAACGGACCTGCCCTCGAAAGGGTGAAGAAACCCAAAAAAGTCTATTTCTACATTTCCCCCAAGGTTGGTGGGTTTTTCAGGTTTATCCTGTGGGGGGGAGCTTTAGGCTTGCGTTGGGTATGTCTGTATGCTAGTGCCTGAAAGTATTTATCCCGTCTGATTTTCTGCGTAATTGGATATTTTATACACAGAAAGTTATTGTATCTTCAACCAAAACCTAATCCCTCTCCGTATAGAAGCCGTCTCCCCGTGGGAATTGCCGGTCAGGATAGGTGGGGCGTTGTTATTGGTCTTTTGCTATATGCCCCCCCCCCCCGTGATATTGATTAGGGAGGAATTCTGGCCGTGTTTTAACTCCATGATATTGTTAAGCATTTTTTTGGGGTCCTCATACGCCCCAATGGGGTTTAGCTCTGGGCCTTGAAGAGACGTCCAAAGACGATTAGGGTTCTTGTTCTGACCCCTTCTGACATGCCGTTGCACGCGTGTTCTGGATCATTGTCTTGTTGTATGACCCGGAGGGGAGGTAGATCCCTGATGATTCCTTAACAGAAAACTGTCCTGAAAGCACCCCAAACCAGGACACCCCCCAGCTGACACTTGGGTGGGAATGTGTTATTAGTCTTTGTCAGACATGATGTTCCTCTTTTGACTTGTCTGTCTATGGAACGTAGTTCCTCTTGATACTCTGCCATGAGTCCCATGTTTGTTTGTCTGATGGGGGAGTCCTGAACGTCTTTCAGCAACGTTTCCAGACCTGTCCCGGAATGTCGCCTGAATGTGGCTTGATGTTGTGATGGACCTTGTGTGCTGACAAGTCCAGTCTCATGACAAAGGTCACCATTAGGCAGATGAATATGGATCTGGTCTGCCTGCTTATCAAGGTCTTCAAGCACCAGACCGTAATACCGATTGGGCTTGCTGGGGTGGAATAACTCTTTCACACCAGACGACTCGGCACCTTTAATTCTCTGATGGCCTCTGTACATTTCTTACAACCTACAAAATGCTTTTGGCTGGATCCACGTGAAAAATACTCCAAAACAATGCAGAGAATCAGACGGAGAAATACACGAGCGCGTATAGAGTACTGGTGTGGGTATGGCCTAAGGGTGGCATCGGGAGTCCAGGGGATGGGTGAGCAGATTACTGGTGTGCGGTGGATGTTTTTTCTCTCATCCCCGTCTCGCTCTCTGCAGCAACTGTCTGTGAAAGAATTCTACTTGCGGATAATTCCTTGGCGGCTTTTCACCTTCAGAGTTTGTCCGGGGACCAAGGTGAGTCTTTTCCTCGTGAATCGTTCGCCCTCTGCGTGCGAAACTCTAGCTCCCACTGGAGTTTAACGGGCCTTTCTTTATCGTTCAGTTCCTGTACCTGCCCCCAGACCCCCTGCATGGATTATTGTCCCTGCAGGTGGATGACGGACTTCAGCCTCCAATAGCGATCAGCTGCAGGGACAGGAACATCATGGCTGCCACCTTCATCCGCTTCCTGCATCTTAATATTGGTAAAGAGGACCCCGTTGGGTTTGCGCTCGAGTAGATTAGGGTGGGGTAGAAGCTGGGGGTATCTAGGAGTGGAGATTATGGTTCTGATCACAAACCTTTTTCTGAAGGGGACGGTTGTGCTTAAGGAGAGCGTCCTGCAGCGGTGGGAATGAGTCCGGGGTCCGGGCGAGCGGACGTGGGTCAGGAAGTGGTGGAATCTGATTCTTTGTGTAACTTTTCCAGGTGGATCTGAGACATTCCAGGACAAAGTCCTCTTCTTCCAGAGAGAGCTCCGACTTCTTCACTGCAAGAAGAACCGGGGGAAAATTACACTGAGAGTGAACAGGAACTCGCTGCTGGAGAGTGTGAGTATCCGGGAGCAATGATGCCCTGCTGTGAGTATCTGTGAGCGTGAGCCTGGGGCCCTGCTAGTGAGTGTGAGTATCTGTGAGTGTGGGCAGGGGTGCCCTGCTAGTGAGTGTGAGTATCTGTGAGCGTGAGCTGGGGGGTGCCCTGCTAGTGAGTGTGAGTATCTCTGAGCGTGGGCCGGGATGCCCTGCTAGTGAGTGTGAGCCGGGGGCCCGATCTCTTTATGCCCACGATTCACACTTCCTTCCTCCTTCTTTCCCAGTCTTTCCGAGCAACGCGGAATTTCTCTGCCTCCGACTGGAGCAAAAACTTTGAAGTCGTTTTTCAGGATGAGGAAGGTAAGAAAACTGCAAATCTCAGCATATTGGGCTCTCGGTGGCGCCGGGCTCTCGGGTTGGGGTCTCGGTGACGCCGCGCTCTCGGGTTGGGCTCTCGGTGACGCCGGGCTCTCGGGTTGGGCTCTCGGTGACGCCGGGCTCTCGGGTTGGGCTCTCGGTGACGCCGGGCTCTCGGGTTGGGCTCTCGGTGACGCCGGGCTCTCGGGTTGGGCTCTCGGTGACGCCGGGCTCTCGGGTTGGGCTCTCGGGGGCTGGGGACATGTGGCTCTGCATTGAGTTGTAATGCGGTTTTTGTTTTTTTTGTTTGCTGTTTTCTTGCAGCTCTGGACTGGGGAGGGCCGCGCAGGGAATGGTTTGAACTGGTTTGCAAGGCTTTGTTTGATACAAAGAACCAGCTCTTCACTCGTTTCTGTGACACTAACCAGGGCCTAGTAAGTGACCTCCTTTTACCGACTGCATTTTATTTCAATGATGCCAGCAGATTCTGTAACAATAGGACTGAACATGAACAATAACCGGCGCACCTGACTGGCACCATTCTCTGCTCCTTCTGTGTAAATGTATTTGATAGAAGTGTCTGTTGGCTCCAGGTTCACCCAAACCCGTGTCGCCCCCCTGGGGTACGTGTGAAGCTGTACGAGTTTGCAGGACGGCTCGTGGGCAAATGTTTGTTTGAGTCGTCCCTCGGGGGAGGATACCAGCAGTTGGTGAGAGCCAGATTCACTCGCTCCTTCCTGGCACAGATCATCGGACTGCGCATGCACTATAAGGTACAGCGAGCCATGGCGCCGGTGGCGTGGTTACGCTGCTGCCCGTGTTTTCTGTCTGCCATCACCCGCTTTCTTTTTTCCTCTAGTACTTCGAGACGGACGAGCCGGAGTATTTCCAATCCAAGGTCCTTTACCTTCTGTCACATGACGTCTCCGACACCGACCTGGTTTTTGCAGAAGAGAAATACGGCCGTGGGGGGTATCTGGAGAAGGCGAGTGTTTTTTACTCATTCTTCCGCTTGCCCCATTGGACCCAGTCCTTCCCATTACCCTGTTCTAGTGCCTCCCACAATGCTTCATCTGACCCCAGTTACCCTGTTGCAGGTGGTCGAGTTGATCCCAGGGGGCTCCCAGGTCCCTGTAACCAATGAGAATAAGATTTATTACCTGAATCTTCTCGCTCAGCATCGGCTCTGCAACCAAGTGCGAGAGGAGGTCGAGCATTTCCTGAAGGGTGAGCGAGGGCAGCCGCGAACCAGTCCCGTTTTACCCCTTGTCCTTGGAGCGGCGGCCGATCGAGGTTAAACGATACCGTGGTTGTTGCACGTGTTGATGGTCCAGACCCTCTTGCCCCTGTACACCTGTGATAAACATACAAGCAGCGCCCCCGAGTGGGGATCGTGTCACGGGGGGACGCTGACACCGTTTTCTCTCTGTAGGACTGACGGAGTTGGTTCCCGAGAATCTCCTGAGTATTTTCGATGAGAATGAACTGGAGGTGAGTGCTGTCTGGAGGGCACCTCGGGGGGGGGAATGGAGGTGGCCGTTGTGGTTTATCTGTTCTGTTCTTTCCTCAGCTCCTTATGTGCGGCACGGGCCACATCGCCGTGCAGGATTTTCAGGCGCATGCTGTGGTTATTGGCGGCTCGTGGCACTTCCGGGAAAAGGTGAGGATTTCCGCGTCTCGCTCCTTTCTTTGTGTGTGTGTGTCAGTCTCAGTCTAACCCTCGGGGGGGGGGGGGGGGGGGGGGGGGTCTCTCCGCCGTCCCGTTACGGTATCCTCACGCATTTGTTCCGTGCCGTCTCCTACAGGTGATGAATTGGTTCTGGGCCGTCGTCTCCAGTCTGACTCAGGAGGAACTAGCCCGTCTCCTGCAGTTCACCACCGGCTCTTCTCAGCTGCCCCCGGGGGGCTTTTCTGCCCTGTGCCCCAGCTTCCAGATCATCGGCTCACCAGCCCACGGCACGCTGCCCACGGCCCACACCTGGTAAGGAGCACCTGCGGCTGCAAAGTGCCGGCCCGTGTCCCGCTCGCTGGCGCCGCTGCTAATAATCCCCTCTCACCCTTGCAGCTTTAACCAGCTCTGCCTGCCCAGTTACGACTCCTACGACGAGATGCACAAGATGCTGAAGCTGGCCATCAGCGAGGGCTGCGAGGGCTTCGGGATGATCTAGCCCCAGCGGACTCTGCCCTCAGGACTCCCAGGCGGCTTAACGGGTTGGGGTAGAAGGCGTGGGGGCAACGTTTGTTTTCCCAACGGCTCTGGCCTGGCATTCAATTAACCCCGTGAGAGACACGTTATGGACACAGCACTGGAACGTTAGTTGATCCTTTATTGGCTTAGACATGTTAATCGAGATTTTATTAAAACACATTAAAAAAAAAAAAAAGCAACAAGCGCTTCCTGGAAATGTTATTAATTATCAGAAAAGGCGAGCGTTTGAACTGCACGGCAGTCAGAGGGGCAGGCGAGAACGAATGGCCGGGAAACCATTGCTTCATCCCTACTAATCTCAGCCGTCCGTGATCTGCACCGGGATGTCCCAACAGAACAAGCTCTGGTTATTGTCATCCTGCAGCATCCAGCGAACAACCAGCTTGAGCTGCAAACAAGCAAAACACGTTGGCATGGAAACCAGAACGACCCGCTTCTACGCGACCCAGGTAAGGGGCCGCGTCGACGTGGTAAAACAGGATGCCTACCCCCTCGCATTGCTCTGAACCCCTATTCCCAGGGGAGGCGGTCACTACAGTGTCAAAATAGAAAACTACCCCAAGAGACATTTATTTTGGGGTACATGGGAAGCATTCCCCCATACAGGGAAGGTTTGGGCACATGAGCCTAACCCCCCCCCCCCCCCCCCCCAGTTTACCATGATCCCGATGAGTGAACTCTGCGCCCACACCGGCCCCACCTAAAGCGATATTCCGATAAAGCCAGAGACTTACGCTGGGGTAGGACTTCTTGATGGGCAGTTTGGTGAGGTAGGTGTAAGTCTGGCCGCTCTTTATTGGGCACGAGATCCCACTTTTACAGCCGTCCGGCTCAGGAATCTGGAACGGAACCGGAACCTTGAGCAGGATCCCGTAGACCACGGCCGTCAGATTCGTGCTGTCTTCTTCTGCAAAAAGCAAGCGGGAAGTGAGTAACTCCAGGGAGGGCGCGAGGAGAGGAGGGAGGGCGCGAGGAGAGGAGGGAGGGCGCGAGGAGAGGAGGGACAGCGGGGGGGAATCTTACTGCTCGTGAAGGTCACGTTGACGGTGTACGTTTCGCCTTTCACCAGTGGGCACGGCTGCTTGGGGCACGGAGACACATCCACGGTGACCAGCGCCCCTTTCACACAACCTGCACCAACGACACGAAACATAAGAGTGCGGTCTGCACCCCCTACCACCGCAAGCCGCCAACACTTACCGCAGTCCTTGTACACCAACGGCTCGGAGATAGCCCCGGGCAGGGCACAAGCCGCGAAGGCCACCAAGGCAGCCAACAGAGTCAAAGCCATTTCACCTGAAACAGAGAGACGGGTTCAGAGAGTGCAACAGAGACCACAGAACGGGAGAGGGGGGGACAGAGACCACCGAACGGGAGGGGGCTGAGTGTATAGTGCTAGAAGCAGGAAGAGTTAGTGGGGTGTATCCCTCACCCTTCCTTCTATTCCGCCCCCTCCTCTTCTCTTGTGCCCGGTGTTGTACCTGTTTCTCTCTCCGTCTTCTGTTTCTTTCGCTTCCTCTCCCGAGTCTTGTGATTTCCGGTTTCTGACGTGTTTAGATTGGCAGCTCCACTGATAGGTGGGGACTTGTTGAGTGGCCAATAGCGATCCAGTGGGTGGTGTTATGGTAACATGGCGGCAGCGCGCACTCTCCTGGTAATGACGGGACCGGGGCGGCGGTAAGAGATTTCCTGTCACGTGAAGCACTTACTGTCCTGCACTTCCGGGTCCATACTGACCGCGATGTATACCCTATGTAGGCATATAAATACCCCCCCCCGTCGTCCCATGACCCGCGTAACCTCCCCAATCTCGCGTTCCCCGTAGCGTCCCTTGTCCCACATACATACATACATACATACATACATACATACATACATACATACATCCATACATCCATACATCCATACATCCATACATCCATACATCCGGCCGCCCGCCCGCCCGCCCGCAGCGTTATAACCCCTGTCTCCTCAGGGCCGTCAGACTCGCCCCGGATTTGTTCCTCCGGCATTTTTCTGGAAGACGTCCGGAGGGAGAGATCCACCTGGCAGACAGCTGCGTGAAGGTGCGTTACCTGCTGAAAGCGGCACCCTTATCGTCCTCTCGGTGCCTCCGGAACCATGAGATGGAGACCCTGATCAGCTGGCAGAGCTGTCCGTCTCATACTTCCTCACTGGATTAACCTCTGCCTCTTCTGCTGGGAGACGGTTCCTTGCCCCCACACATGTCGTGAGATGTTCCATGTGTTAACATACCGGTTTCCCTCTTTTCAGAGGCTGCGAGAGCTTACCCAGGACTCTGAGTTTCTGCGCCTGCAGGTGGAGAGCGGTGGCTGCTCTGGGTTTCAGTACAAATTCTCTCTGGACACGGAGATGACGGAGGAGGACAGGTGATGGCGGGTTATGGGAGCGAACTACATGTCCACGCGGGCCACACACCTACGTGGAAAGGGGCACTAGCGTGATCACGTTTTATATGAAGCGGTTGAAATCACACACAAGCGTATATATCATATATATATATATATCACACATACACATAAATACACTATATATTATATATATATCATACACCCTGATTCACATATACACACCGTCACATACACAAATATATATATATACACACCGTCACATACACATAAATACTATATATATATATCACATACACAGAGATTCACATAAACACACCGTCACATACACAAATACATTATATATATATATCACATACACTGATTCACATAAACACACCGTCACATACACATAAATACATTTATATTATATATATATCACATACACACTGATTCACATATACACATAAATACATTTATATTATATATATATCACATACACACTGATTCACATATACACACCGTCACATACACATAAATACATTATATATATATATATATATATATATATCTCACATACACAGAGATTCACATAAACACACCGTCACATACACAAATACATTATATATATATATCACATACACTGATTCACATAAACACACTGTCACATACACAAATACATTATATATATATATATATCACATACATACTGATTCACATACACACCGTCACATACACATAAATACATTATATATTATATATATATCACATACACACTGATTCACATATACACACCGTCACATACACAAATATATATATATACACACCGTCACATACACATAAATACTATATATATATATATCACATACACCGAGATTCACATAAACACACCGTCACATACACAAATACATTATATATATATATCACATACACTGATTCACATAAACACACCGTCACATACACATAAATACATTTATATTATATATATATCACATACACACTGATTCACATATACACACCGTCACATACACATAAATACATTTATATTATATATATATCACATACACACTGATTCACATATACACACCGTCACATACACATAAATACATTATATATATATATATATATATATATATATCTCACATACACAGAGATTCACATAAACACACCGTCACATACACAAATACATTATATATATATATATCACATACACTGATTCACATAAACACACTGTCACATACACAAATACATTATATATATATATATCACATACATACTGATTCACATACACACCGTCACATACACATAAATACATTATATATTATATATATATATCACATACACACTGATTCACATATACACACCGTCACATACACATAAATACATTATATATTAAATATATCACATACACACTGATTCACATATACACACCGTCACATACACATAAATACATTATATATTATATATATATCACATACACCCTGATTCACATATACACACCGTCACATACACATAACATACATTATATATTATATATATCACATACACACTGATTCACATATACACACCGTCACATACACATAAATACATTTATATTGTATATATATATCACATACACCCTGATTCACATAAACACACTGTCACATACACAAATACATTATATATATATATATATATATATCACATACATACTGATTCACATACACACCGTCACATACACATAAATACATTATATATTATATATATATATCACATACACACTGATTCACATATACACACCGTCACATACACATAAATACATTTATATTATATATATATATCACATACACACTGATTCACATATACACACCGTCACATACACATAAATACATTTATATTGTATATATATATCACATACACCCTGATTCACATAAACACACCGTCACATACACATAAATACATTATATATATATATATATCACATACACTGATTCACATAAACACACTGTCACATACACAAATACATTATATATATATATATATCACATACATACTGATTCACATACACACCGTCACATACACATAAATACATTATATATTATATATATATATCACATACACACTGATTCACATATACACACCGTCACATACACATAAATACATTATATATTATATATATATCACATACACCCTGATTCACATATACACACGGTCACATACACATAAATACATTTATATTGTATATATATCTATATATATATCTCTCCCTATTGGCCGAGACCTCCTTCACCAAAGCCTAGTCTGATTGCAGGACTGTCCCAGGCAATCCCAGACATGTGGTCGCTGTGAGGGGCACGTGGGGCGGTGGGATTACGCTGTGAGGGGCACGTGGGGCGGTGGGATTACGCTGTGAGGGGCACGTGGGGCGGTGGGATTACGCTGTGAGGGGCACGTGGGGCGGTGGGATTACGCTGTGAGGGGCACGCGGGGCGGTGGGATTACGCTGTGACGGGCACGCGGGGCGGTGGGATTACGCTGTGAGGGGCACGCGGGGTGGTGGGATTACGCTGTGAGGGGCACGCGGGGCGGTGGGATTACGCTGTGAGGGGCACGCGGGGCGGTGGGATTACGCTGTGAGGGGCACGCGGGGCGGTGACTGATGTCTGTGTCCCCCATGCAGGGTGTTTGGTGATAACGGCGCCCGCGTCGTGGTGGACGTGCAGAGCCTGCAGCTGGTGAAAGGCAGCACCGTGGAGTATTGCACAGAGCTGATCCGCAGCTCCTTCCAGCTGGCTCACAACCCGCAGGCGGCCCAGGGGTGCTCGTGTGGGGCCTCCTTCTCGGTCAAATTGTGAGAGACTGCTGTTTGGAAGGCGGGAGGCCGAGGGGCCGCACAGCTGTGTGTAAATAAAGAGGAGTTTGAGGTCCGGACCTGGTTTGTGTTTCTCTGGCCTCGACGGTCTCCGTGCTGAATGCTGTGACGGGATTACACCGAGCGAAGGCTTCGTGTCGTTTAAAGAGGAATTTTCGCAAAATCCCTTTATTCCCAGAATCCCATTAAATAGACATTTTCAGAAATATTCTGTTGTTTTCTTTTTTTGCCCTATAATCGTTTTCAGGCAGCGTTCCCACTCTAGTGATCTGAGCCAGACACCCAGACGCCATATCATACTGCCTGTGGGGAACAATAGAATGCCTCGGTCTTAATCAACTAGCCAAATAAAAATGCTTGACTGATGAGAGTCTATGGAGGAACGGACTATGTTAGCATCGCCATAAAGCATCAGCTCAGTGTGGCGTTTGAGCCGGGAAAGTCACCCAAAATATCACATGACTGACAACAACGGCGGCTCTGGATCTGCAGATGAGGGGAGTTTATTAGGAGAAAATCAGATAAAAACAGATTTTGTCACCAACCGACATTACTGTATACAGCGCTGGGGGGGTTAAATTACAGTATACAGCGCTGGGGGGGTTAAATTACTGTATACAGCGCTGGGGGGGGTTATATTACTGTATACAGGGCTCGTGGGTTATATTACTGTATACAGTGCTGGGGGGGTTATATTACTGTATACAGCGCTGGGGGGTTATATTACTGTATACAGGGCTGGTGGGTTATATTACTGTATACAGGGCTGGGGGGTTATATTACTGCATACAGGGCTGGGGGGTTATATTACTGCATACAGCCCGTGTCACATGTTCAGGAAGTAAGTGACAGGAAAACACTGCTGTCCCGTACACTGGATCCAGGTCGTTGCCAACCAATGCAATGGCCGCTCCTTCTGGACTTGGCGACAGATTTGCGGCTCTAGTGTTTATCGCCGGAACTTCTACTACAAGTGAATCCCGAACGGACTTTGGAAAAACAAGATGAGTGCAAAGGGTGAACGGTAAGAGCTCGGGGTATTAGAGGGGCAATGCTGAGGGCTAGTAGGGGGTATTAGGGGGCAATGCTGAGGGCTAGTAGGGGGAATTAGAGGGGCAATGCTGAGGGCTAGTAGGGGGAATTAGAGGGGCAATGCTGAGGGGTAGTAGGGGGAATTAGAAGGGCAATGCTGAGGGGTAGTAGGGGGTATTAGAGGGGCAATGCTGAGGGGTAGTAGGGGGTATTCGCTGGGCAATGCTGAGGGGTAGTAGGGGGTATTAGGGGCAATGCTGAGGGCTAGTACGGGGAATTAGAGGAGCAATGCTGAGGGCTAGTAGGGGGAATTAGAGGGGCAATGCTGAGGGGTGGTAGGGGGTATTAGAGGGGCAATGCTGAGGGGTGGTAGGGGGTATTAGAGGGGTAATGCTGAGGGGTAGTAGGGGGTATTAGAGGGGCAATGCTGAGGGGTAGTAGGGGAAATAGAGGGGCAATGCTGAGGGGTAGTAGGGGGTATTAGCTGGGCAATGCTGAGGGCTAGTAGGGGGAATTAGAGGGGCAATGCTGAGTGGTAGTAGGGGGAATTAGAGGGGCAATGCTGAGGGGTAGTAGGGGGTATTAGCTGGGCAATGCTGAGGGGTATTAGGGGGCAATGCTGAGGGCTAGTAGGGGGTATTAGAGGGGCAATGCTGAGGGGTAGTAGGGGGTATTAGAGGGGCAATGCTGAGGGCTAGTAGGGGGAATTAGAGGGGCAATGCTGAGGGGTAGTAGGGGGTATTAGAGGGGCAATGCTGAAGGGTAGTAGGGGTATTAGAGGGGCAATGCTGAGGGGTAGTAGGGGGAATTAGAGGGGCAATGCTGAGGGGTAGTAGGGGGTATTAGAGGGGCAATGCTGAGGGCTAGTAGGGGGTATTAGAGGGGCAATGCTGAGGGCTAGTAGGGGGTATTAGAGGGTCAATGCTGAGGGCTAGTAGGGGGTATTAGGGGGCAATGCTGAGGGCTAGTAGGGGGAATTAGAGGGGCAATGCTGAGGGCTAGTAGGGGGAATTAGAGGGGCAATGCTGAGGGCTAGTAGGGGGAATTAGAGGGGCAATGCTGAGGGGTAGTAGTGGGTATTAGAGGGGCAATGCTGAGGGCTAGTAGGGGGAATTAGAGGGGCAATGCTGAGGGCTAGTAGGGGGTATTAGGGGGCAATGCTGAGGGCTAGTAGGGGGAATTAGAGGGGCAATGCTGAGGGGTAGTAGGGGGAATTAGAGGGGCAATGCTGAGCGGTAGTAGGGGGAATTAGAGGGGCAATGCTGAGGGGTAGTAGGGGGCAATGCTGATGGGTAGGAGGGGTATAAGGGGGCAATGCTGAGGGGTGGTAGGGGGTATTAGAGGGGAATTGTGGGGGCATTAGAGGGGCAATGCTGTGGGGGTAGGGGGTATTAGGAGACCCCATTTAAGTGGCGTGGTATTAACCCTTACAGTCTCCCTACAGGCCCAGTCTGGACGGGGTGTTCCTGCGCAGGTTCGTGAAGCTCCGGGCCGTGCTTCTGCCCCGGTGGACGTCTCCCAACTCCCTGATGTTCGTCACCCTGCTGGCCGTGGCCCTCACAGGTTAACCCTTTAATGGCAGACGCAGCCAATCAGGGCTTGTTGTGTTATTGTTTTTTAAATGATAAAGCAGATTGCGCAGTGCCGAGTATACTCCGAATGACTCAGTGGATGAGCCACGTTTCTTCTCTCTTGCAGGGCAGCTGCTGGTCTATCAGGTGGGGGTTCTGCCCAGTCAGTTCTACGGGACGCTGGCGGACAGAGACCTGCGCGGCTTCCGGGACCTCGCCGTCGTCTCCCTCGTTCTCATCCTTCTCATATCCCTGGTGCGTGTCCTGGCGCAGCGCCGAGCGGTATGCCGGTAACGTGCGCAGCGCCGAGCGGTATGCGGGTAATGTGCGCAGCGCCGAGCAGTATGTGGGTAACGCGTTCTCTCTCCGTAGCTGCGCAGTGCCGAGCGCTATGTCAGTAACGTGTTCTCTCTGTAGCTGTGCAGTGCTGAGCAGTATGTCAGTAACGTGTTCTCTCTGTAGCTGCGCAGTGCCGAGTGGTATGTCAGTAACGTGTTCTCTCTGTAGCTGCACTGTGCCGAGCAGTATGTGGGTAACGCGTTCTCTCTCCGTAGCTGCACAGTGCCGAGCAGTATGTCAGTAACGTGTTCTCTCTGTAGCTGTGCAGTGCTGAGCAGTATGTCAGTAACGTGTTCTCTCTGTAGCTGCGCAGTGCCGAGTGGTATGTCAGTAACGTGTTCTCTCTGTAGCTGCACTGTGCCGAGCGGTATGTGGGTAATGTGCTTTCTCCGTAGCTGCACAGTGCCGAGCAGTATGTCAGTAACGTGTTCTCTCTGTAGCTGTGCAGTGCTGAGCAGTATGTCAGTAACGTGTTCTCTCTGTAGCTGCGCAGTGCCGAGTGGTATGTCAGTAACGCGTTCTCTCTGCAGCTGCGCAGTGCCGAGCAGTATGTCGGTAAGCTGGTCTATGTGAGCTGTCGCCGGGATCTGACGGAGTATCTGCACGGCCTGTACTTTAACAAGCAGGTGTATTACACGCTGAGCGCGCAGCACCCCCACATCGACAACCCGTAAGTGCCCCCCGTGTTTTCTTATGTAGTTGCCTTGGGGCATATTGAAATGGTTGGCAATGCTCTCTTGTTGCCCTGGGGGGTATTTGGGTGGCTGGGAATGCTCTCTTGTTCCCCCTGAGGGTATTTGGGTGGCTGGGAATGCTCTCTTGTTGCCCCGGGGGGTATTTGGGTGGCTGGGAATGCTCTCTTGTTGCCCCGGGGGGCGGTATTTGGGTGGCTGGGAATGCTCTCTTGTTGCCCCAGGGGGTATTTGGGTGGCTGGCAATGCTCTCTAGTTTCCCGGGGGGGGGGTATTTGGGTGGCTGGGAATGCTCTCTAGTTGCCCCGGGGGGCGGTATTTGGGTGGCTGGGAATGCTCTCTTGTTACCCCAGGGAGGTATTTGGGTGGCTGGGAATGCTCTCTTGTTGCCCCGGGGGGTATTTGGGTGGTTGGGAATGCTCTCTTGTTGCCCCAGGGCGGGGGGGTATTTGGGTCGCTGGGAATGCTCTCTTGTTCCCCCTGAGGGTATTTGGGTGGCTGGCAATGCTCTCTAGTTTCCCCGGGGGGGGGGGGGTATTTGGGTGGCTGGGAATGCTCTCTAGTTGCCCCGGAGGGCGGTATTTGGGTGGCTGGGAATGCTCTCTTGTTGCCCCGGGGGGGGGGTATTTGGGTGGCTGGGAATGCTCTCTTGTTGCCCCAGGGGGGTATTTGGGTGGCTGGGAATGCTCTCTAGTTGCCCCTGAGGGTATTTGGGTGGCTGGGAATGCTCTCTTGTTCCCCCGGGGGTATTTGGGTGGTTGGGAATGCTCTCTTGTTGCCCCAGGGGGTATTTGGGTGGCTGGGAATGCTCTCTTGTTGCCCGGTGGTATTTGGGTGGCTGGGAATGCTCTCTAGTTGCCCCTGAAGCGGGGGTATTAACCGTTTGTGTGCCGCAGGGACCAGCGCATGACTCAGGACGTGGAGCGGCTTTGCCGGGATCTGGGTTCCTTTGCCAGTAAGATTCTGATAACGCCCTTCACGCTGGGGTATTACTCCTACCAGTGCGCGCTCAGGTAAGGCCACGCGTGTGGAAAACACAAAGATCCTGCGTGTGCACGCTCCGCACACACGTGTTCCTCTTCATGCCTGCAGCACCGGGTGGGTTGGACCCGTCTCCGTCTTCGGATACTTCGTGGTCGGGTCGGTTCTGAATAAAGTTCTGATGAGTCCCGTTATCCCCAAACTGGTTCAGCAGGAGAAGCTGGAGGGCGACTTCCGGTGAGTTCCGCTGCGTCTTTCTGTATTTTGCGTGTTTCTGTTCGGTTGGGCTGTATGTTGCGTGTTTCTGTTCGGTTGGGCTGTATGTTGCGTGTTTCTGTTTGGTTGGGCTGTATGTCGCGTGTTTCTGTTCGGTTGGGCTGTATGTTGCGTGTTTCTGTTCGGTTGGGCTGTATGTTGCGTGTTTCTGTTTGGTTGGGCTGTATGTCGCGTGTTTCTGTTCGGTTTGGCTGTATGTTGCGTGTTTATGTTCTGTTGAGCTGTATATCGCGTGTATCTGTTAAATTGAGATGTATATCGCGTCTTCCTGTTTGGTTCAGCTGTATGTTGCGTATTTCTGTTTGGTTGAGCTGTATGTCGCGTGTTTCTGTTCTGTTGGGCTGTATGTATGTTGTGTGTTCCTGTTCTGTTGGGCTATATGTTGCGTATTTCTGTTCTGTTGGGCTGTATGTATGTTGCGTGTTCCTGTTCTGTTGAGCTGTATGTTGCGTGTTCCTGTTCGGTTGGGCTGTATGTTGCGTGTTTCTGTTCGGTTGGGCTGTATGTTGCGTGTTCCTGTTCGGTTGGGCTGTATGTTGCGTGTTTCTGTTCGGTTGGGCTGTATGTTGCGTGTTTCTGTTCGGTTGGGCTGTATGTTGCGTGTTTCTGTTCGGTTGAGCTGTATGTTGCGTGTTTCTGTTCGGTTGGGCTGTATGTTGCGTGTTTCTGTTCGGTTGAGCTGTATGTTGCGTGTTCCTGTTCGGTTGGGCTGTATGTTGCGTGTTTCTGTTCGGTTGGGCTGTATGTTGC
This sequence comes from Sceloporus occidentalis, assembly GCA_023333645.1. Lineage (NCBI taxonomy): Eukaryota > Metazoa > Chordata > Lepidosauria > Squamata > Phrynosomatidae > Sceloporus > Sceloporus occidentalis. Next base: position 88,156 of record JALMGF010000495.1, on the reverse strand, counting down.
GTGTTTCTGTTCGGTTGGGCTGTATGTTGCGTGTTTCTGTTCGGTTGAGCTGTATGTTGCGTGTTTCTGTTCTGTTGGGCTGTATGTTGCGTGTTTCTGTTCTGTTGAGCTGTATATCGCGTGTATCTGTTAAATTGAGATGTATATCGCGTGTTCCTGTTCGGTTCAGCTGTATGTTGCGTATTTCTGTTTGGTTGAGCTGTATGTCGCGTGTTTCTGTTCTGTTGGGCTGTATGTATGTTATGTGTTCCTGTTCTGTTGGGCTATATGTTGCGTGTTCCTGTTCTGTTGGGCTGTATGTTGCATGTTCCTGTTCGGTTGGGCTGTATGTTGCGTGTTTCTCTTAGGTTGAGCTGTATGTTGCATGTTTCTGTTACGTTGAGCTGTATGTTGCGTGTTCCTGTTCGGTTGGGCTGTATGTTGCGTGTTTATGTTCGGTTGGGCTGTATGTTGCATGTTTCTGTTCTGTTGGGCTGTATGTTGCGTGTTTCTGTTCTGTTGGGCTGTATGTTGCGTGTTCCTGTTCAGTTGGGCTGTATATCGCATGTTTCTGTTCCGTTGAGCTGTATGTTGCGTGTTCCTGTTCGGTTGGGCTGTATGTTGCGTATTTCTGTTTGGTTGAGCTGTATGTCGCGTGTTTCTGTTCTGTTGGGCTGTATGTATGTTATGTGTTCCTGTTCTGTTGGGCTATATGTTGCGTGTTCCTGTTCTGTTGGGCTGTATGTTGCATGTTCCTGTTCGGTTGGGCTGTATGTTGCGTGTTTCTCTTAGGTTGAGCTGTATGTTGCATGTTTCTGTTACGTTGAGCTGTATGTTGCGTGTTCCTGTTCGGTTGGGCTGTATGTTGCGTGTTTATGTTCGGTTGGGCTGTATGTTGCATGTTTCTGTTCTGTTGGGCTGTATGTTGCGTGTTTATGTTCTGTTGGGCTGTATGTTGCGTGTTCCTGTTCAGTTGGGCTGTATATCGCATGTTTCTGTTCCGTTGAGCTGTATGTTGCGTGTTCCTGTTCGGTTGGGCTGTATATCGCATGTTTCTGTTCCGTTGAGCTGTATGTTGCGTGTTTCTGTTCGGTTGGGCTGTATGTTGAGTTGCTTGTTCATATATGTCATGTATTGTGCAGGTTCAAGCATGTGCAGGTCCGTGTGAATGCAGAGGCCACCGCGTTTGCCAGGTACGTGCAGCTTTTAGAGGGGAATATTATGTGAATAACAGAACTGGTAATAAGAGCCAGTAATGACATAACAGAGCCGGTAATAAGAGCCGGTAATGACATAACAGAACCGGTAATAAGAGCCAGTAATGACATAACAGAGCCGGTAATAAGAGCCGGTAATGACATAACAGAACCGGTAATAAGAGCCGGTAATGACATAACAGAACCGGTAATAAGAGCCGGTAATGACATAACAGAACCGGTAATAAGAGCCGGTAATGACAAAACAGAACCGGTAATAAGAGCCGGTAATGACATAACAGAGCCGGTAATAAGAGCCGGTAATGACATAACAGAACCGGTAATAAGAGCCGGTAATGACATAACAGAGCCGGTAATAAGAGCCGGTAATGACATAACAGAACCGGTAATAAGAGCCGGTAATGACATAACAGAACCGGTAATAAGAGCCGGTAATGGCATAACAGACCCGGTAATAAGAGCCGGTAATGACATAACAGAACCGGTAATAAGAGCCGGTAATGGCAAAACAGAACCGGTAATAAGAGCCGGTAATGACATAACAGAGCCGGTAATAAGAGCCGGTAATGACATAACAGAACCGGTAATAAGAGCCGGTAATGACATAACAGAACTGGTAATAAGAGCCAGTAATGACATAACAGAGCCGGTAATAAGAGCCGGTAATGACATAACAGAACCGGTAATAAGAGCCGGTAATGACATAACAGAGCCGGTAATGATATAACAGAACTGGTAATAAGAGCCAGTAATGACATAACAGAGCCGGTAATAAGAGCCGGTAATGACATAACAGAACCGGTAATAAGAGCCGGTAATGACATAACAGAACTGGTAATAAGAGCCAGTAATGACATAACAGAACCGGTAATAAGAGCCGGTAATGACATAACAGAACCGGTAATAAGAGCCGGTAATGACATAACAGAACTGGTAATAAGAGCCGGTAATGACATAACAGAACCGGTAATAAGAGCCGGTAATGGCATAACAGAACCGGTAATAAGAGCCGGTAATGACATAACACAACCGGTAATAAGAGCCGGTAATGACATAACAGAACCGGTAATAAGAGCCGGTAATGGCATAACAGAACCGGTAATAAGAGCCGGTAATGACATAACAGAACTGGTAAGAGCCAGTAATGACACAACAGAGCCGGTAATAAGAGCCGGTAATGACATAACAGAACCGGTAATAAGAGCCGGTAATGACATAACAGAACCGGTAATAAGAGCCGGTAATGGCATAACAGAACCGGTAATAAGAGCCGGTAATGACATAACAGACCCGGTAATAAGAGCCGTTAATGACATAACAGAACCGGTAATAAGAGCCGGTAATGACATAACGGAACCGGTAATAAGAGCCGGTAATGACATAACGGAACCGGTAATAAGAGCCGGTAATGGCATAACAGAACCGGTAATAAGAGCCGGTAATGACATAACAGAACCGGTAATAAGAGCCGGTAATGACATAACAGAACTGGTAATAAGAGCTGGTAATGACATAACGGAACCGGTAATAAGAGCCGGTAATGAAGTAGAAGAATTGTTTGGCGTCGGACGAGGGCCGGTTCTCTCACTGATTGACAGGCCGGTTCTGTGTTTAGGGCAGGAGACGTGGAACACTCGAGAACCGACCGCAGGCTGCAGACTCTCATCCTCACCCAGAAGCAGCTGATGTACCTGGAGTTCTGGGTGTATCGTGAGTACCGGGGCAAACGGGGAGGGTGAGTGTGAGTGCCGGCCGCGCTGTCTGGGGGGAGTTAGCGGACGTTCTGCGCGGGGGGGGGGTAGTGTTGGGGGGAAGCCTGTGGCCGGGGGAGTCTCCGGGGGGGGGGGTTAGGTTTTCTTTTTGTAGTGATAAGAGGGGCAAATTCCAGGGACAGAAGAGGGGTGGGGTGGAGGTGGCTAAGGGTCAGGAATGTGGCTAAGGGTCAGGAATGTGGCCCTCCTCACGTGCGCTGTCCCTGGCAGTTGGAACCAACACCTTTGATTATCTGGGTGGGATCCTGAGTTACGTGGTCATCGCGGTTCCCATCTTCACCGGCGTCTACGGAGACCTGAGTGCGGCCGAGCTCAGCGAACTGATCAGCAAGGTGAGAACCCCCCCATTCCCTCCTGCCCCGGTGGGAGATGTACCAGATGCCAGGCCCCCCCCATTCCTTACTGTAGGTTGGGGGGAGCAGGTTCTGCATTTCCTCCTCCCCTGGTAGGTGGTGCACTGTCTGGGGTACCAGCTGATGCAGCCCCCTCTCTGTTTCAGAACGCCTTCGTGTCCATTTACCTGATCAGCTGTTTCAGTCAAATCATTGACCTGTCGAGTACATTGTGCGACGTGGCGGGTTACACGCACAGGTACGTTGCATGACGTGGTGGGTTGCGCGACGTGGTGGGTTACATGCGCAGGTACGTTGCGTGGCGGGTTACACAGGCAAGGACGTTGTTACAGGGTCACCGTACCCAAGGCTGGTCCCCTGTTTGAGGGCTGAGGAATCACCGGTCAGTCCCTCATACAGAGCTCCTGCTATCCACGGATCATCCAGACCACCATTCGTAGTAAAACAAGAACTTTATTTACAAACACACAGAACTTTATATAAAATCTCAATTCAATGAGCACCGAACCCAACCCCCAATCCCATCACTCACATCCCATCACCAATCCCATCAGTATACAGGGGATGTCTCAGGTGAGGGGATTAAGAGATACAATGGGTTCCCCCGCCTGTGTTACCCCCCTGTAGTGCGGGGGCTGTCGGGGCCGACATGGCTGTGCTGGCTGATTAAGAGCCCCAGCTGGGTTACCTGATTGTTCCTCTGAGGGCCGGAGCTGCAGCCACATTCAGTCTCTGGGCCGAATACACAATAAACAGACAATATAAAATATTACCGGGTCACGGAGCGTCTGTGTCCGGTTCCGTATCCCGTGACCCGGTAATATTTTATATTGTCTGTTTATTGTGACAGTAACATATGAGCCAGCTAGCCCGGCCCTGTCACAGACAGGGTTACACGCGCAGGGACGTTGCGTGATGTGGCGAGTTACAAGCACAGCCACGAGGTCTGTGTGCCACGCAAGGCTGTGAATGGTGTGCAGCTGCAGTAGTGCAGGGCAGCTTCTAATGCCCCGCGGGGTATTTTGTGTCGCAGGATAGGCGAGCTGCAGGAGGTGATGTCCGGCCTCGCTCAGGCACACAGCGTACCCGAGGACGCCACGTTCCCGTACGAGGACAGCGCCACGTAAGTGCACACGGAGAGTCCAGGGGTCCCTCTGGGCCCTCGTGAATGTTTGTGACCACGTTTGTTGCCATTGCAGAGCCCCGGAGGAGCATGTGCCGCCGGCTGACCCCGTGTTTGTCATGGAAAATGTAACCATAGCAACCCCGGATTTTGATTGCACCCTCGTGCGAGACCTGAACGTGGCCGTGTGTGACGGGAGTAGCCTTCTAATCACAGGCGACACGGGCAGCGGCAAGTCCTCCATCCTGCGTGTCCTGGCCGGTTTATGGAAAAGCAAGCGAGGTGCGCGTCACGCGTGTGGCATGCGGGCAGCAGTGAATGCATGTTCTGCGCCGGCCTCTTCGGTGTCAGATGACTTGGTGGCGGCTCCGTGGACTCCGCGTGGGATGTGATCGTGGAATACAGTGGGGGAGAGGAACGCCTCGTACCTCGTTGCCCTTAAACGTGTTTTATGCGCCCGTGCTCTTCTTCTTCAGGTCATGTGTTTGTTCACGCGCCGTTTGGACCCCGTGGCGTGTTATTTCTTCCCCAAAAACCTTTCCTGAGTGATGGAAGCTTAAGGGAGCAGGTGAGCTGCATCCACGTGACACGAAGCCGTCACGGACCCAGCACAGCATTATATAACATATACACGGCCCCCGATTGTACTGTATAACCTTATACGCAGACACCTGTGCGCCACCCACACACTACACCCCGATATACACAACCTGCACCCCGTACACTGCCTGTGTCTCTGTGTGTGTGCGATGCACGTGTGTCTGTGTGTGCGATGCACGTGTGTCTCTGTGTGTGTGCGATGCACGTGTGTCTCTGTGTGTGCGATGCACGTGTGTCTCTGTGTGTGTGCGATGCACGTGTGTCTCTGTGTGCGATGCACGTGTCTCTGTGTGTGCACGGTGCACGCGTGTCTCTGTGTGTGTGCGGTAACATGTTTATGTATGTATGTAATATTTCTATTTTCAGGTAATTTACCCCTTGAAGGATATTTACCCCGAAGCTGGTGAGATCTCTTACTTATCATCTTTATTGAAACACGTTTGTTCCCCGTGCCTCATACGTCAGTGACCCCCCCGGTTCTGTGACCTTTGACCTCTCCCCTTTTATAGGACGAGTTGATGACGAACGAATCGTGCGTTCGCTGGACATGGCTGGGCTGGTAATGTTGCAATCTCCGAGCGCCACCATTCCCCCCCCCACACATGTACTGCATCCCCCCCCCCGCACACACATACACACACACGTACTGCACTCCCCTCACGTGCACCGTGGCCCCGTCCTTATCACAGGCTTTCTTTTCAGGCTTCTTTGGTGAACAGGACTGGGGGACTGGACCGAAAAGTGGAATGGAACTGGTGAGTGTGTGAGGGGCCCCGTGCGTCGGTGTGCCGTGTGCCGTGCCGTGTGCCATGCGTCGGTGTGCCGTGCTGTGCGCCAGTGCTCGGGTAGCACGTGGTTTGTGTGACTGTTTGCCGTCCCGTTCGCAGGTCGGAGGTTCTGTCTCCCGGAGAGATGCAGCGTTTGGGATTTTCCCGACTCTTCTATCTGCAGCCAAAATACGCAGGTAAGGGGGGGGGGCGCATGTGCAATGGGGGGGCGACGCATGTGGGCGGGGGCTGTGCGTGTGCACGGGGGAGGAGGGTCGGCGTGCGGAAGGCAGAACCCCATCTGTTCACCGTTCTTGTGTTTCCGTGGCAGTGCTGGACGAGGCGAGCAGCGCTGTCGGTGAGGACGCGGAGACCGAGTTATACCGCCGCTGCCAGCAGATGGGGATGACCCTGATTAGCGTGGGACATCGGAGGAGCCTTTACCAGGTGCAGACCGCACACGGGTGGAAGCACGGGCAGGGCGCTCGTCTCTTTCATGTGTGTGATACACGTCTGAGTCATGTATGTGCATCCCGCAGTTTCACGACTGGGAGCTGAGAATCGGGCTGAACGGTCAGTGGGACCTGAAGAGACTGAAAAAGTGACGAATTCCACGGAGGACGCGGCCCTTCCTCTCCAGTACGGTCCGGGGGGGGGGGCTTCCTCTCCAGCACGGTCCTGGGGGGGGCTTCCTCTCCAGCCCGGTCCCGGGGGGCGCCACGAGGAGATCGCCGTGACGCTCAGAGGGGCGACACTCACAGAGCTGTCTCTGTGTTGGGGAAAGTCGATCATCGGGAAAGAGTTTCCTGACGCGTGGCGCGTGGTTTGCGGTCCCACGAGATAAGTTGCGATGCTTTTCTGGTTATCGGCGCAGAGACCGGTTTTGGGTGAAAAATAAATCTTTAGTAAAGTGATTGATGGTGAGAGGTGGGATTTATTAACCCCGTGTTCCCACTATTCTTAAAACAGATAAATAGACCAAAACCTAATGAAGTTTACACCCTGCCGTGTAAAACTCTGTCCCCGAGACCCCCACAGCGTGCCGAGACAGCTACTGGGCAGCGCTGAGACCCCCACAGCGTGCCGAGAGAGCTACCGCGCAGCGCAGAGACCCAGACAGCGTGCCAAGAGAGCTACCACGCAGCGCAGAGATAGCTACCATGGTGCTGGAGAATGCCTTTCATATCTAACTATTGTGATTGTAAGCGATCCGTGCCCCCGTTATGTCGAGACATGCGCACGGGGAGGTGATATGCGCACAGAGATGTGATATGCACGCGGAGAGGTGATATGCACACGGAGAGGTGATATGTACACAGGGTTTTATTTACACGAGAGACACAGCAATCACCGTACTAATAAAACATTCAAAGTCAGCTCTGTACATTATTTACAGGATCCCCCCGCGTCAGATAAAGGTTGGCCCCGGAGACAGGGTGCTTGCAGCTGATTTGGTGGCCCCCGGAGCTTGTGGCTATCGCTGAGGCCGCATAGATCCTCCAGGGTTGGCCCTATCTAGTGTTCTGCTATTCTAAAGGGGTCCAGGCCCACCAGGAAACCCCTAAGACCTGATAGCTTTCCTGTCCAGGTTACAGTCTCTGCTCAGTCGTGATCCTTTTCCTGCTCCGAGGAGTCGCGGCCCCGTGTCTCCTCTTCTTCGTCTTTGTTGGCAGGCTTTGCCGGCGTCTGGCAGCTGGTGCTCCGCAGCACTTTTGCACTGTGTTCCTGCGCTCTGGCGCGCAGCGCTGCTATACTGTTCTCTCTCAGCTCTTCCTCGGAGATGGCGGCCGTGGCCTCGGAGTCCCTGCTCTCCATGGCATCCGGCTGGTGTGGTAACGCCGCTGCCTCCCGCTCCGGCTGTTGTGCGCCGTCCGATGCGGCCTCCAGTGACTTCTTGTGCATCCCTGCAAAGAATTGTTGGTATTCGGTTTTAGAAAATCGTCTTGGAAAGCCATCGTGAACTGAAAACAGTAAAGACAAAAGGAGCGTTAAAGTCACAGCAGAGGCCGAGAGAGAGCGCTAAAGAAAAACCAAACACGAGAGAGAGACTCAAACATAAAGGAAAACCAAACACGAGAGAGAGACTCAAACATCGAGAAAAAACAAACACGAGAGAGAGACTCAAACATCGAGAAAAAACAAACACGAGAGACTCAAACATCAAATAAAACCAAACTCACGAGAGAGACTCAAACACGAGAGAGACAACGTCGAGAAAAACCAAACACGAGAGACTCAAACATCAAATAAAACCAAACACGAGAGAGACTCAAACATCGAGAAAAACCAAACACGAGAGAGATTCAAACGTCGAGAAAAACCAAACACGAGAGACAGACTCAAACATCGAGAAAAACCAAACACAAGAGACAGACTCAAACATCGAGAAAAACCAAACACAAGAGACAGACTCAAACATCGAGAAAAACCAAACATGAGAGAGAGAGACTCAAACATCGAGAAAAACCAAACACGAGAGAGAGACTCAAACACCGAGAAAAACCAAACACAAGAGACTCAAACATCAAATAAAACCAAACACGAGAGAGAGACTCAAACATCGAGAAAAACCAAACACGAGAGAGACTCAAACATCGAGAAAAACCAAACACAAGAGAGAGACTCAAACATCGAGAAAAACCAAACATGAGAGAGACTCAAACATCGAGAAAAACCAAGCACGAGAGAGAGACTCAAACATCGAGAAAAACCAAACACAAGAGACAGACTCAAACATCGAGAAAAACCAAACATGAGAGAGAGAGAGACTCAAACATCGAGAAAAACCAAGCACGAGAGAGAGAGAGACTCAAACATCGAGAAAAACCAAGCACGAGAGAGAGAGAGACTCAAACATCGAGAAAAACCAAACACAAGAGACAGACTCAAACATCGAGAAAAACCAAGCACGAGAGAGAGAGAGACTCAAACATCGAGAAAAACCAAACACAAGAGACAGACTCAAACATCGAGAAAAACCAAACACGAGAGACTCAAACATCGAGAAAAACCAAACACAAGAGACAGACTCAAACATCGAGAAAAACCAAACACGAGAGAGACTCAAACATCGAGAAAAACCAAACATGAGAGACAGACTCAAACATCGAGAAAAACCAAACACGAGAGACAGACTCAAACATCGAGAAAAACCAAACACGAGAGACAGACTCACACATCGAGAAAAACCAAACACGAGAGACAGACTCAAACATCGAGAAAAACCAAACACAAGAGAGACTCAAACAATGAGAAAAACCAAACACGAGAGAGAGAGACTCAAACATTGAGAAAAACCAAACACGAGAGACTCAAACATCGAGAAAAACCAAACACGAGAGACTCAAACATCGAGAAAAACCAAACACGAGAGAGAGAGACTAAAACATCGAGAAAAACCAAACACGAGAGAGACTCAAACATCGAGAAAAACCAAACACGAGAGACTCAAACATCGAGAAAAACCAAACACGAGAGAGAGAGACTAAAACATCGAGAAAAACCAAACACGAGAGAGAGACTCAAACATCGGGAAAAAACAAACATGAGAGAGAGAGACTCAAACATCAAATAAAACCAAACACGAGAGACTCAAACATCGAGAAAAACCAAACACGAGAGAAAGACTCAAACATCGAGAAAAACCAAACATGAGAGAGAGACTCAAACATCGAGAAAAACCAAACACGGACTCGCAGCGCCCCCTCCTGGCGTGGTCTGCCCCGTGCGTGTCTCGCAGCACCCCCTCCTGGCGTGGTCCCCAGTTGTAGTTTTTGCCCCATGATATATTTTCAGGCAGCTGCATATCAGCTCTGTTATCTGAACCCTGATCTACTAACCCCCCCGACTCCTTATCACACTGCCTGTGGGGGACGGCTCAGTCTTAATCACCTTAGCTGACTGTCTGCGGTGGGACTTCCCCCTCTCATCAGATTGTAAAGTATGGAAGGGGCACGCGGACTGTTGACGCTCAGAGCCCCGATTGGATTTGGGTTTGAGTCCCGGGCACTCTGGGCGTTACGGAGAGGCAGGAGGAACCGGAGCGGGTCGAGCCGGGGCAATTATGAGAGAGATCTAGAATCTACCAGACCGAGATGAACCGAGTCAGGAGCGGCCCTTGGCAGAGATCGTAGCGCCGGGCCCCTGACGGTCTCGCGTATGGCGGGAGGGGGATTACGGCTCTGTCTAACATCATTCCTTACCCAGCAGCCAGGGGGCGCACGACTCCATGATGCCATCCTTGGCAGATTTTAAGATGGACTCCGGGAGGGGGATGGAGTGGCGGACCATGGCCCCGTACAGCCCGTATTCCGCCATCACGCTGCTCCGGCCCCAGCACTTCTCGCGTTTCCTCCATTTGGCACGACGGTTCTGAAACCAAACCTGCGGAGAGCGATTGTGAGACGCGGGGGCAAATCCCAGGGGCCAATGTTGTATTTCTGGGGGTCTGGTACCCCGGTGGAAGAACGATGCCGTATTCGGTGCCGTCTGCAGATGAAGGGACGCCATCGGGATCTCTAAATCATGATTGAAAAATCGCTTCATCTCAAGTGGAATCGATGCTCCTGAATTACCCCGGGGAAATTAAGTGCTCTCCGCTCCGGAAGCCGCCATTGACCCCGTGCTAATTACTGCCCAGCAATTCCCTCAGCAAAACGCTTCCTCCCCTCTACTAATTACTCGGGGCAGATTGTGATGAGGTCGTTAGAGGAGCAACGAGAGCGTCTGATATTTCATTCGGTGACAACATTAAATTTCAATTAGCAGTGGGAGATGGAGGCCGAAAGCCGTCTGCGGGAGAGGGGGCTCGGCGACCCCCCAATATATATCTACCCCCTGTGACCCACCCCCAATATATATATATATATATACCCCCTGTACCCCTCAGCGATCCACCCCCAATATATATATATATATCTACCCCCTGTGATCCACTCCCTATATATATATATATATCTACCCCTGTACCTCCTGTGACCCCCCCAATATATACATATCTACCCCTCAGCGATCCACCCCCAATATATATATATCTACCCCTCGGCGATACCCCCCAATATATATATATATATCTACCCCCTACACCAGCTATGGTTATACCTATAAGGCACTAAACTCCATACACAGCCCCCCTACACTGCATACAGCTCCAAACACTATAGACAACACACTACACTATACACAGCCCCCTACACTGCATACAGACTCCTACACTATACACAGCCCCCAACACTATACACAGCCCACTACACTGCATACAGCCCTTCTACACGATACACAACCCACTACACTGCATACAGCCCCCTACACTATACACAGCCCCTAACACTGCATACAGCCCCCCTACACTCTACACAGCCCCCCTACACTCTACACAGCCCCCCTACACTGCATACAGCCCCCTACACTATACACAGCCCCCCTACACTGCATACAGCCCCCTACACTATACACAGCCCCCAACACTATACACAGCCCCCTACACTATACACAGCTCCCCCTACACTATACACAGCCCCCTACACTATACACAGCCCCCTACACTATACACAGCTCCCAACACTATACACAGCCCCCCTACACTATACACAGCCCCCTACACTGCATACCCCTCCCCCACCGGACACATTGCAATGAGACCTGTATCCTGTCCTCAGGTAGCTCGGTCTTCAGCGCCAGCATCTCCCGGGCGTAAACATCGGGGTAATGAGCCTCGTTAAACGCCTTTTCCAGCTCCTCTAACTGATAAGAGGTGAAGATCGTCCTGCGAAAGAAACCACGTTCTACACCTTACAGAATAGAGTATATCGTGCCCCCCGCAGTATACTGCATATGGGTCTGTAACTCCCCCCACAGTATGGTGTATATGGGTATATAGCGCCCCCACAGTATAGTGTATGTGGGTATGTAACTCCCCCCACAGTATGGTGTATATGGGTATATAGCGCCCCCCGCAGTATACTGCATATGGGTCTGTAACTCCCCCCACAGTATGGTGTATATGGGTATATAGCGCCCCTACAGTATAGTGTATGTGGGTATGTAACTCCCCCCACAGTATGGTGTATATGGGTATATAGCGCCCCCCGCAGTATACTGTATATGGGTATGTAACTCCCCCCACAGTATGGTGTATATGGGTATATAGCGCCCCCACAGTATAGTGTATATGGGTATATAACGCCCCCCCCCGGAATAGTGTATATGGATATATATCGCCCTGCAGTATACTCTATATGGGTATATAGCGCTCCCCCCCCCCAACGTATTGTCTTTTTGAGTATGTAACGTCCCTGGCAGTATAGTGTATATGAGTATATAGCACCCACTGTAGTATAGTGTATATGGGTATATACCACTCCCCCACAGCATAGTCTATATGAGCATATAGCTCCACCATAATATACTGTATATGGGTATATAGCTCCCCGACAGTATAGTCTTTATGGGTATATAGCACCCCCCGCAGCATTGTGTATATGGGTATATAGCACCCCCACAGTATAGTCTTTATGGGTGTATAACTCCCCTTGCAGTATAAAGTATATGGGAATAGAGTGCCCCCTGAAGTATAGTGTATATTGGTATATAGTGTCCCCCCCAGTATAGTGTATATCGATATATAAGGCCCCCTCCCGGTATAGTGCATATGGTTATATATATCTCCCAGCAGTATACTCTATATGGGTATCTAGCACTCCCCCACCGTATTGTCTATATGAGTATGTAACGCCCCCGGCAGTATAGTGTATATGGGTATATAATGCTCCCCCGCAGTACAGTGTATATGGGTATATACCGTTCCCCCACAGTATAGTACATATAAGTATATAACACCCTCCGCAGTATACTGTATATGGGTATATAGCACCCCCCTGCAGTATAGTGTATATGAGTATATAATACCCCCCGCAGTATACTGTATATGGGTATATAATGCCCCCCGCAGTATATGGGTATATAGCACCCCCTGCAGTATAGTGTATATGAGTATATAACACCCTCCGCAGTATACTGTATATGGGTATATAATGCCCCCCGCAGTATATGGGTATATAGCACCCCCCCCGCAGTATAGTGTATATGGGTATATAGCACCCCCCCTCGCAGTATAGTGTATATGGGTATATAGCGCCCCCTGCAGTATAGTGTATATGGGTATATAGCGCCCCCTGCAGTATAGTGTATATGAGTATATAATGCCCCCTGCAGTATAGTGTATATGGGTATATAGCACCCCCTGCAGTATAGTGTATATGAGTATATAACACCCTCTGCAGTATAGTGTATATGGGTATATAATGCCCCCCGCAGTATAGCGTATATGGGTATATAGCACCCCCCCCCCCCGCAGTATAGTGTATATGAGTATATACCTGTGCCGTCTCTTCTTGCGTTTCTTGTTCTGGTTCAGAGATTTGGAGAGTTTCCGGTCACTCGATGAAACATCTTCTGAATCTATAAGACACAAAACAGCAAGTCAGGAGCTGCAGTATGGTTAGTGCAGACTGATTCTGTGTGTGTATGACATGCATGTATTTGACGTGTGTATGTGATGTGTGTGCAAATTCTTAATATAAAAGCTCAGCAATCACTATAGCTTCTCTATGTTAAACTGGTTGTCATTGATGTATAATTATTGCTCTCAGCCTCTGCATTACAGTTTGTTCCCAGTCATTTTTTTAGGGCCCTTTAAACCCCAAACTGCCCCTGTGTTAAAGCAAAAGGAAGAGAGAAGTAACAGAGCAATATTAACAGAGCTTCGCCACCAGGGGGAGGTGTATCCTCCTGTAATATACCTGATAGGAAACTTCAGTAACAGAGCTTCGCCACCAGGGGGAAGTGTATGCTCCAGTAATGCCAAACTCCATCTCGAGGAGAGACCTCTGAGGTCTCAATATTTTTATGTATCTTTCCGTCAAAATGTACAAATAAAAGGTACCAAGTTCGGGTTCTATTCCTTTTCTTATAAATAATGATAACAGAGGTTCACTAACAGGGTTCAGCCGCTAGAGGGAGACATTTTCCTGCTAATCCACAGTTATGAAGAGTCAGTAAGAAAGTTCAGCCGCTAGATGGCGGTGTCTGCTATAAGAATAATAAAAAGGTTTTGTACCGTGTTAGCCGTTGAGAAAAGTATAGTTAAAATGATACCATTTATTGGCTAACTGAGAGTTTGATTGCGAGCTTTCGAGACCAAGTTGTTAGGTCCCTTCCTCAGGCATTAATGCCAATAATTAGCCAATAAATGGTATCATTTTAACTATACTTTTCTCCTGCTATAACAATATACAGCGATCAGCCATAACATTCTGCGTACTGACAGGTGAAGGGAATAACACAGATAATCTCGTTATCATGGCTCCTGTCAGTGGGGGGATATAACAGGCAGCGAGTGAACATTTCATCCTCAAAGCTGATGTGTTAGAAGCAGGAAAAATGGGCAGCGTAAGGATGTGAGCGACTCTGACGAGGGCCAAATTGTGACAGCGACACGACTAGGTCAGAGCATCTCCAAAACTGCAGCTCTTGTGAGGGGCTCCCAGTCTGCAGGGGTCAGTATCAAAAGGAGTCCAAGGAAGGAAAAGCAGTGACCCGGCGACAGGGTCATAGGCGGTCGAGGGTCATTGATGTGTGTGGGGGGGAGTCTGGCCCATGGGTTCAAATCCAATCTCTAGATTGTAAGCTTGCTCTCTCCACCAAATGTATCGGTTTGTCTTAGTCTGTCAATTCTTGTCTTGTCATATCCCTTGAATTTATGTATTGTATTAAGCGCTGCGTAAACTGTTGGCGCTATATAAATAAAGGATAATAATAATAATAATAATAAAATCCAACAGACGAGCGACTGCAGCTCACATTGCTGAAAAAGTGACTGCTGGTTCTGATAAAAGGGAGTCAGAACATGCAGAGCATCGCAGTTTGTTGCGTTTGGGGTCACGTAGCCACAGACCAGTCAGGGTGCCAATGCTGACCCCTGTCCGCTGCCGAAAGCGCCTACAATGGGCATGTGATCAGAAAAACTGGACCACGGAGCGATGGAAGAAGGTGGACGGTGTGATGAATCACTTTTTTCTTTCACGCCACGTGGATGGCCGAGTGCGTCGCTTATCTGGAGAACACGCGGCAACGGGACGCATCCATGGAGGCTGGATGCCGGATACCACAGCACAGCTTCAGAGGTCTAGCAGAGTCCGTGCCTTGACGGGGCAAAAGGGGGGACCTACACAGTATTAGGCAGGTGCTCGTAATTTAATGGCTGATCGGTGTGATATAAGAACAATAGCTCCAGGTGACCTGCCCTCCACTTGCTGTAACATCACAGTATCCAAACATGTGGCTGAGCATCATGGGAGTAGTAGTTTAGCATTAACCTGGGGAGTAATTTGACGGCTGGTAGGAAACATTGAGCCCATTACACTTAGCCATTAAATGGAGGCGTATCCAGAATGCACCAGGAAAAGATGTTAGCGACCAGAGGAGGAGAAAAAGCCCCAGAGCCCCTGAATACACCCCTGCATACCAGGAAAACATAGATCCCTTATACCCCAGTATACCAGGGGGACATTATTCCAAAATACCCCTCTATACCAGCAGTTCATGGTTCCAAAATGATACTGTACCCCTATATACACCAGTAGTGATGTAGTATCCTACATATACCCCATCAGTGATACAGTATCCCCCATAAACCCTCAGCAGTCATAGAGTATCCCCCATATACCCAAGCAGTGATACAGTATTGTACATATACCCCAACAGTGATACAGTATCCCCCATATGCCCCAGCAGTGGTACAGTATCCCCCATATGCCCCAGCAGTGATACAGTATCCCCCATAAACCCTCAGCAGTGATACAGTATCCCCCATATACCCCAGCAGTGATACAGTATCCCCCATATACCCAAGCAGTGACACAGTATTGTTCATATACCCCAACAGTGATACAGTATCCCCCATATGCCCCAGCAGTGATACAGTATCCCCCCACATACCCCAGCAGTGGTACAGTATCCCCCCACATACCCCAGCAGTGGTACAGTATGCTACATATACCCCAGCAGTGGTACAGTATCCCCCATATACCCCAGCAGTGGTACGGTATCTCCCCACATACCCCAGCAGTGGTACAGTATCTCCCCACATACCCCAGCAGTGATACAGTATCCCCCCACATACCCCAGCAGTGACACAGTATCCCCCATATACCCCAGCAGTAATACAGTATTGTACATATACCCCAACAGTGATACAGTATCCCCCATAAACCCTCAGCTGTGATACAGTATCCCCATATACCCCAGCAGTGATACAGTATTGTACATATACCCAAACAGTGATACAGTATCCCCCCATATGCCCCAGCAGTGATACAGTATCCCCCCACATACCCCAGCAGTGGTACAGTATGCTACATATACCCCAGCAGTGATACAGTATCCCCCCACATACCCCAGCAGTGGTACAGTATCCCCCCACATACCCCAGCAGTGATACAGTATCCCCCCATATGCCCCAGCAGTGGTACAGTATCCCCCATATACCCCAGCAGTGGTACAGTATCCCCCCACATACCCCAGCAGTGATACAGTATCCCCCCACATACCCCAGAAGTGATACAGTATTGTACATATACCCCAGCAGTGGTACAGTATCCCCCATATACCCCAGCAGTGGTACAGTATCTCCCCACATACCCCAGCAGTGATACAGTATCCCCCCACATACCCCAGCAGTGGTACAGTATCTCCCCACATACCCCAGCAGTGATAAGGTATCCCCCATATACCCTCAGCTGTGATACAGTATCCCCCATATACCTCAGCAGTGGTACAGTATCCCCCCACATACCCCAGCAGTGGTATGGTATCCTACATATATCCCAGCAGCGATAAATTATCCCAGGATTAAGTGGGTTAATCCTGAACCCAGGGCAGAGTGTTTGGGGTAGAACGCGTTTAGAATCTGGGAATCTTCCCTGTGAAGTCATCCATCAAATACTGAAAGTCGGGAAATTCACTGATAATTAAATAGAAATGACCGCTAAAAAGCGAATTCTGCTCTTTAAATCTTAATCGATTTAATCTCTGCAAAAATAACACACGAAAAGTGCAAACTGAGCCAAAGAACTGTAAATTAAGCCCTAATTAATAAACTACAATTAATTTCAAATCCAAATAAAATAGAAAAAATCCGAAAACATTAAAAATCCAAAACCATGAAGAATTTAAAGAATGCAAAACAGTAAAAATCCAAAAACCATAAAAAAGCCCAAAACACAAAATGACAAATGATATTGCAATAATAATGATTGCAAGCTCTTGTGAACAGGACAATCCACGTAATTTGTTTCTGTCAACATTGCTATGCAATGCGATACCTGTTTGCCCATTGTACAGCGCTGCGGAATATGACGGTGCTATGTAATAATAATAATAATAATAATATTCAGCGAAGTAAGAGAAGCCTGTAGCAAACATCATTAACTCGGCAAAATAAACATTTTATTTTCTAAATTTGTCCCAAAATGAGGAGGCCACTAAATACCCCGATCAGGACCCTCCTAATGGGTGATAAGTGGGCTTCCTACATGAATAATACTATACGTGTAAGAATACTGCAATAACGTGTAAAAATAATGTAATCATTTTATACATGTAAGAATAATGGAATAATACTATACGTGTAACAGTACTGTAATAATTATATATATGTATATATTTCTATATATATAATGTAATCAACTAATACATGTGAGAATAATGTTAATACGTGTTCAAATAGTGTAATAATTTTATACATGTGAGAATAATTTATTTATACTATAGGTGTAATAATAATGTAACAATACGTTACGTGTAGCAACACATATAATTCTACATGTATAAGAATAATGTAATCATCTAATACATGTGAGAATAATGTAAATACGTGTTCAAATAGTGTAATAATTTTATACATGAGAATAATATAATAACACTATTCGTGTACAAATAATGTAATAAAAAATAATTTTATACATAAGAATAATGTAATATTCATATAGGTGTAAGAATAATGTATTAATACTATAGGTGTAGGAATAATGTAATAATTCTATATGTGTAAAAATAATGTAACAATTCTATACATGTGAGAATAATGTAATAGTACTATAGGTGTAACGATAATGTATTAATACTATACGTGTAACAATACTGTAATAATACCACTCGTGTAGAAATACTGTTAAAATATTTTACATGTAAAAATAATGTTATCATTCTATATGTATAAAAATAACGTAATAATACTGTAACAATAATGTAACAATACCATCGGGAAAATATCCGCGTTACCGAAATATTAAGGTTTTCTGAACTAAAAGCAGATACATTCCCTTTAACGATAATTATTAATTAAATATTCATCTGACTGGAGGGGGCATTAAATATTAGTACTAACGAATTATATCTTTGGGAGAAAATACAGATACTACCCCCCCCCCAAAAAAAAACAAATAATAATAATAATAATAGAAGAATATATTATACAAGTATATAATGCAACATAACGTAACATAATGTAATGTATAATAATATAATGTACTATAATGTAAAATAATATAATGTAAAATAATACAATATAATATAATGTAAAATATAATGTAATATAATATAATGTAAAATAATATGATGTAAAATAATGTGATGTAAAATATGTGATGTAAATAATATAATGTAAAATAAAATGTTGAGTAATAGAATGTAATAGAATGTAATATAGTATAATGTAATAGAATGTGATTTAAAGTAATATAATGTAAAATGATGTAATGGAATGTAATGCAATGTGTAGAATCCGCTTGTATAATATTAACGATGGCTGTTACTGGTACCGAATCCGCATATCGGCCGGTAAAGGGAATTTCGCCGCTTTTCGGGTTTTATCTGAATAAATTAAAGTAAAAGAAAGCGGACTTCAATTACATGGGAATGACCCAAATACCCTGCGGGATTTAGTGTAAGAATACCGGGAACCAAAACCGGGGGACGAAAAAACGCGATTCTACGCGACTTTCAACGAATGGGGGAGCCCTGGCTCTGAGGGGTTAATCCGTCTGATCGGGGGTTAATTCAGGAAAAGGGGCAGTTTTGTCAGGGGTTAATCCCGATGTGCTCCCGGTTTTCAGATTTTCTCCGTTATTTCCAAATTATTTTCTATTCATTTAAACGGAATTATTAATATTATTTTATGATAATTTATTATTATTATTATTATTATTACTGAAAGCTCCGTTTCCCCGGCTGTTTCTCTTCCTCTGTTTTTTGTGTGAATTAACCCATTTTTGTTTGTTTTTATTTCGTTTTGAGATGTGATTTTTTTCGTTTCCCGTCTGGATTTCTGGGGACATTTTCCTGCATTTCTGGATTCTGCTATTTTCCTGTATTTTAGGATCTGGATATTTTTTATTTTTATGTTGTGGATTTTGGGTTATTTTCGTGTAGTTTGGTATTATATTTTGTGGATTTGGGTTAACTTGCCGTATTTGTGGGATGTATTGCCCATTCTGCGAGGGTCCTCGGTAATAATCTGTTCACCCGGCTGCTTCGGGGGGATTTGACCCTTGGTGTCCCCTTGGCCCCCATGTGGTGCTGTAATGTTGACCCACCTGTGGTGCTGTCCCCCCCCCCCACTACACTTCTTTCTTGCCCCATTACCTGAGCTGCAGGTTCTGCTGCCGTCCTCTTGCCCCGGGCTCCTGCCCACTGGTTGCATTCTGGGCCCCTGGGGGTCCCCCAGCATAAGAGCGGGCTGGGAATAGAAGCCAGGGATGCCTCCGGCTCCCAGGAGCCCCAGACCAGATCGGGCAGCCAAAAGATGGGCCCCATGGGGCAGAGAGTGGATGTGGCCCCGGGGGGGCGCTGGTGGCTCCTTGTTGAGCCCCAGAATTTCCTGAATGCCAAAGCCTGTGCTCCTGGGGGGGCCTTCTCTCCCGGTCATGGCGTCTCCTCCCCGGTCCCAGCGCTCACTGCTCCCAGAGCCCGACCACCAGCTTTATATTCACCCGGGTGAGAAGGGAGCAGCCAATCAGCGGCCGGTATCAGGGGGAGAAGCATGAGATGCTCCGGCAATCTGTAAGAAGCACAGTGATAGTGAGAGTAAGAGGGAATAGTGAGAGTGTGCGAGAGGAAAATAGTGACAGTGAGAGTGTGAGAGGGGAAAATAGTGACAGTGAGAGTGTGTGAGAGGGGAGAATAGTGACAGTGAGAGTGTGTGAGAGGGGAGAATAGTGACAGTGAGAGTGTGTGAGAGGGGAGAATAGTGACAGTGAGAGTGTGTGAGGGGAAAATAGTGACAGTGAGAGTGTGTGAGAGGGGAGAATAGTGACAGTGAGAGTGTGTGAGAGGGGAGAATAGTGACAGTGAGAGTGTGTGAGGGGAAAATAGTGACAGTGAGAGTGTGTGAGAGGGGAGAATAGTGACAGTGAGAGTGTGTGAGAGGGGAGAATAGTGACAGTGAGAGTGTGTGAGAGGGGAGAATAGTGACAGTGAGAGTGTGAGAGGGGAGAATAGTGACAGTGAGAGTGTGTGAGGGGAGAATAGTGACAGTGAGAGTGTGTGAGAGGGGAGAATAGTGACAGTGAGTGTGTGTGAGAGGAGAAAATAGTGACAGTGAGAGGAGAAAATAGTGACAGTGAGAGGGGAAAATAGTGACAGTGAGAGGGGAAAATAGTGACAGTGAGAGGGGAAAATAGTGACTGTGAGAGAATGTGAGGGGACAGAGTGTATGAAGGATATGTTTAAAAAGGGCATATATTATGGGGTATGTGTGTAAGGAGCATGTATAAGTGTGTAAGGGGCATGCACTGTGGAGGTATGGGTAAGTGTGTAAGGGGCATGTATTATATGGGGTATGTATAAGTGTGTAAGGGACATGTATTATATGGGGTATGTATAAGTGTGTAAGGGGCATGTATTATATGGGGTATGTATAAGTGTGTAAGGGGCATGTATAAGTGTGTAAGGGACATGTATTATGGGGTATATGTGAGTGTGTAAGGGGCATGTATGATGAGGTATATGTGAGTGTGTAAGAGGTATGTATGATGAGGTATATGTGAGTGTGTAAGGGGCATATATGATTGGGTATGTGTGAGTGTGTAAGGGACATGTATTATGGGGTATGTGTGAGTGTGTAAGGGGCATGTATTATGGGGTATATGTGAGTGTGTAAGGGACATATATGATGGGGTATATGTGAGTGTGTAAGGGACATGTATTATGGGGTATGTGTGAGTGTGTAAGGGTCATGTATGATGGGGTATATGTGAGTGTGTAAGGGTCATGTATGATGGGGTATATGTGAGTGTGTAAGGGGCATGTATGATGGGGGTATGTGTAAGTGTGTAAGGGGCATGTATGATGGGTGTGTGTGAGCGTGTAAGGTGCATGTATGATGAGGGGTATATGTGAGTGTGTAAGGGACATGTATGATGAGGGGTATGTGTGAGTGTGTAAGGGGCATGTATGATGGGTGTGTGTGAGTGTGTAAGGGGCATGTATGATGAGGTATATGTGAGTGTGTAAGGGGCATGTATTATGGGGTATGTATAAGTGTGTAAGGGGCATGTATTATGGGGTGTGTGTGAATGTGTAAGGAACATGTATGATGGGGTATGTGTGAGTGTGTAAGGAACATGTATAATGGGGGTATATGTGAGTGTGTAAGGGGAATGTATTATGGGGTATGTATAGTTATTTAAGGGGCATGTATGATGGGGTATATGTGAGTGTGTAAGGGGCATGTATGATGGTGTATATGTGAGTGTGTAAGGGGCATGTATGATGGAGGTATATGTGAGTGTGTAAAGGGAAGGTATTATGGGGTATGTGTGAGTGTGTAAGGGGCATGTATGATGGGGTATGTGTGAGTGTGTAAGGGGCATGTATGATGAGGTATACGTGCGTGTGTAAGGGGCATGTATGATGGCGGTATATGTGAGTGTGTAAGGGGAAGGTATTATGGGGTATGTGTGAGTGTGTAAGGAACATGTATGATGGGGTATGTGTGAGTGTGTAAGGAACATGTATAATGGGGGTATATGTGAGTGTGTAAGGGGAATGTATTATGGGGTATGTATAGTTGTTTAAGGGGCATGTATGATGGGGTATATGTGAGTGTGTAAGGGGCATGTATGATGGCGGTATATGTGAGTGTGTAAGAGGAAGGTATTATGGGGTATATGTGAGTGTGTAAGGGGCATGTATGATGGGATATATGTGAGTGTGTGACATGTATGATGCGTGTGTGTGAATGGAACAGCATTTCCTGCAGACCCCCCCCAGTGCATTTGCCAGGGGGACCCCAATGGGGTAATTAACGGGGAATCGGCGCGGGGTGAGAAGCTGCCTCTCCTCCCCTTTTATAGAACAATTAATTCCGTGTAATCAGCCATTATTAAATGATATTACTTTTAATTTGGTTTTGGACATCTGGCCGTCCAATTGGAGAGAAATCATTTATGCAAATGAGGAAAACTTGTTGACAGGGCGGGTGGATTAACGACGGATGAATTAGGTCAGGCCGGGAGGCACAATCACCAAGTCCGGGGCTTGCCACGAGCCCACTGACCGATCACACCCTCTCCCCAACACACAATACCCCCCCTCAAACACACCGCCTCAATAACGCTGTACCCTCCAAATACTTTAAAACAGGTGTGCCCTCCCCTACCGCGAGCCACCAATACTATAGAACAGGTGTCCCTTCCATACCTACCAATACTTTAGAACAGGTGTAATTTCTTCTACACGGATGCCCCACGCTTTCTAGAAAGCGAGTCCTGAAATACCCAGAATGCACCTGTGCACAGTGCTCCTCCCACCGGTGCTAATATTTCTACATATT
Source organism: Sceloporus occidentalis (assembly GCA_023333645.1). Classification (NCBI taxonomy): domain Eukaryota; kingdom Metazoa; phylum Chordata; class Lepidosauria; order Squamata; family Phrynosomatidae; genus Sceloporus; species Sceloporus occidentalis. The sequence continues at coordinate 65,454 of JALMGF010000495.1, read as the reverse complement.
AAAATGCATTCCGCGTGATCTCCGGGCATCAGGCAGATTTAATAACGAGCAGAACATTAGGGGATTTAACCCAGTTTCTGGGGGGATTGAGCTCCGCATCGGAGCAGATTAGGAGGGACAGCTGCTGCTGGATCTGCTCCATTTGCTCGTTTCACCGCGTCCTGTTCATTAACGTGTATTTGATATCTCTTTAAGCCCCTCTCGGGGGGGGGGGGGCAGTTAGCCGGGCTTTAGGGCGATCCCCCCCAAGTCTGACAGCTAAAGATTAAAGAGATTCAATTAAAACAAAGCGAGACACAATCTGGCCTGCGCTAGGGAAAGTGGCCAGGGCGACTCGTGGCACCGGGGGCAGATTAACAACAGGGCAAAAGCAACATCTGCCCCATGCCTCCCCACTTCCTGCAGGGCATGTAGTGCACTTGGTGCATGGACTCGTTCTCCAGCAGCGGGGGTATTTGGAAGATGATCATTGATGGCAGAGGGAGCTTCTCACTTCCTGCCATCGTGTGTCACCCGGGGGGGGAATGTCACCCAGCAGGGGCGAGGGGAATGTCACCACTCATTTCTGCGACCTCCAGGAGGCTGCTTTTCCTAGCGGTTCCTTGTTGAATGATAATAACGCTGATAATAATAATAATGGGGGGGGGGGGGGCGCGTGATAAGCAGTCGTATAAACGCCACAGGAAGGGTCAGACGAGGCCATGGAACGATTTCATTTATAAATAACATTTACAAACAAGGAGCGCAGCGATGCCAGAGGACGATGTGACCGCGCTCGGCCCAGAGCCGCTGCCGGTGAGTCTGACATTAAATCAGAGTCCAGGCTCCAAGCGAACGGTTTAATGACGAGTCGGTGCCGGGGGGCCGCGGGGGGCCGAGCATCTGGTCTGCGCTGTGATAATGCCCTCCGCGCGGAGACAGGTTAAGGGCCGGTCCCGTTCCGCATTCTTCTAGTCCAGCTATTTCTTTGCTTTCTCCAAGATGTTGAGGAACTTCCCGCGAGTCATCTCCCGAGCTGCAAGACCAGACATGATGTTACATACGTGTTCAATAACATACATCAGCGCAAAGGCTGCACGTTATCACGCTACTATACCCCGGAGCATGCTGGGTAACGAGCGCTAACGCCATTAACGCGTGGTCATTGTACGCGCAACCATTAATTGCCCCCTCTCTCCGCCACCTTAAGATGTCTTCCAGAAGCCTCAATGTTTTTCCGCCCCCCCCCCCCGGCAGATTGTTTGGTAATGCCAAGTGTGCTTTTAATTTGCAAGACGTCAGACCCCGAGGTAATTTATACCAACATCTGTTCATAGCCGAGTCTGAAACGAATTCGCACACAAGCTGCCCCAAATCCCATTACAGGTGGCCGCGGCGCCAAGTATGAAGTCTGCCCGGGGTGGGCGATCACAGCCCTCCCACCGCACGATCCCAACACCGAGTGACCCCACGGGCAATCTTCACCGAACGATCCCACCACCGAGTGACCCCACGGGCAATCCTCACCGCACGATCCCACCACCGAGTGACCCCACGGGCAATCCTCACCGCACGATCCCACCACCGAGTGACCCCACGGGCAATCCTCACCGCACGATCCCACCACCGAGTGACCCCACGATCCCACCACCGAGTGACCCCACGGGCAATCCTCACCGAACAATCCCACCACCGAGTGACCCCACAATTCTCACTGCCTTCTTAATCTGTAAAAAGGGGGAGATACTTGGTGCTCCACGGTCCATACAGGTGGATACACTCAGCACTGCGCAGATACAGGGGTGTGCAGTCAGAACACACGTAGAGGGCTGATGGATATATATATATATATATATTTATTTATTTATTATACACACACACACACACACACAGAGCCCCCAGGGTGGTCATTCTGTAGGAAGTAATGAATAAAGATCAGCTTGCTGCTTCACCTTGGGACGTCCATCACGGGGTTAAACCTGTTGCTAATTGCCCCGGGGCACATTCATTTCACCCGTCTTGTCCTTTTGGATAACTTAACAAAATCATTGCACCCGACATCAAACGGCACCCAGCAGGGGAAGCCTCAAAATACAGCACCCAAGGCAGGGGGGAGATGGGGGCAAGAGGTGGCAGCACAGGGGGCAATAGAGCGCATGGGAGGAAAGTACAAGAGGCAGAGAGGGACCTGTCACTCTTACACGACACCTGGAGACGCACAGCGCAGCGAACAACCCCCTGAATCATAGCTCCCCACACGCAAACCACTCAAAGAGCAAACACAGCGCACGACCACGGCTTCTAAACACAAAGCCTGCGCAGACCGATGTATAAAGCGCGGGTATCTGCGGCCCGGCATGCGCGGTACCAGGGCTGCCAGCACAGATCTCAACCCGGCCGTCTAAGGAAACAATTTATTCCGTCCACATCTGAGGCCATCCAAATCTGGCCCCTTTCTGGCCCTCCTGGACAGACACCAAACCATGCTAATTGCAGTATCACCCAACCAAAACCAATAATTCTCCTTGTCTGATATTCACGCTATTACCCCCTAACAGGGCAGATACCAAACACAAGATTATCCACAGAGAGCTGCGATAACAAGCAATCAGCGGGGGTTAACACTTAAACCGCGCAATCGTCAGAGCCCCCGGGGAGCGTTTGTGAAGCCCCCCAGCCCATCATTACAGCTAACTGTGTAATCTTTATCTAATGGATTTGCCATCGCTCCCCCCGCTAGGACATGCAGGGGGGGTTAAGGGCACAGGGGGACCAAGCCCCCCCCACCTGTGCTCAAAATTCAATTACCTCCTTATTGATACATGCGCAGGATACTTAAGCTGCAGACACGACGCTCTGATTTCCCCAGAGGACGAGACCCTCTCTATTTCACTGAACTGCCTCCCCGGGGTGAATTCCAGAGGCGTCCATATTAATAGGCAATCAGTCACAATTCATTTATTACAGCGCGGCTCGCACGCCGCTCATTAGCCAGAAAAAGCCACACAAATTCCTCATTTACTTCGAAAACGGCCCGGAATCCTCCTGCAGAGCCCGCCGCAAAAAGCCGAGTGTCACCCGCCGCCGGCCCCACGCGAGACACTGCTTACGCCGCAAGCACCCGAGCAGCATCACAAAAACACATAGACTATAGAAATATATATAGAAAACATAGAAAGCTGCCATAAAGAGGCCCCTGCCTGCCTCGCAGACCCCCAGAGCCATGCCGGCACGTGCATCCGTCAGCGTTAGTGACACGGCGGCCCCCCGGGAGCGCAGCGATGACAATAAACAGCCTGAACTGGTGCAATTCATTAGGTAAGAGGGAGCAGCTGGGGAAGCCACGTGCGAGAGGACATCTCCCCCATCAGCAGGACCTCTGGCCCTCATTTCCTATTCACCCCACACATGACAGCTGGAGGGCCCCTGGGAGAGCCCTTCGTACGCCCGCCGTGATTACAAAGCATGCAGCAGGTGACCGCAGCCGCTCTCACTTCATGCGCAGGAGCCTCATCAGCATATAAATAACCCGCATTCTACTCCAGATGAGAGGCAGACACTCGCACTCTCTCCCCAGCACCTCGCCCGCTCGCCCCCCCGCGCTTCGCCCGCTCTCTCTCTCTCCCCCTGCGCCTCGCCCGCTCTCTCTCTCCCCCTGCGCCTCGCCCGCTCTCTTCCTCCCGCGCCTCGCCCGCTCTCTTCCCCCCGCGCCTCGCCCGCTCTCTTCCCCCCGCGCCTCGCCCGCTCTCTCTCTCTCCCCCCCCTGCGCCTCGCCCCCGCGCTCTCTCCCCCCCCTGCGCCTCGCCCCCGCGCTCTCTCCCCCCCCTGCGCCTCGCCCGCGCTCTCTCCCCCCCTGCGCCTCGCCCGCGCTCTCTCCCCCCCCTGCGCCTCGCCCGCGCTCTCTCTCCCCCCTGCGCCTCGCCCGCGCTCTCTCTCCCCCCTGCGCCTCGCCCGCGCTCTCTCTCCCCCCCCTGCGCCTCGCCCGCGCTCTCACTCCCCCCTGCGCCTCGCCCGCGCTCTCACTCCCCCCTGCGCCTCGCCCGCGCTCTCACTCCCCCCTGCGCCTCGCCCGCGCTCTCACTCCCCCCTGCGCCTCGCCCGCGCTCTCTCACTCCCCCCTGCGCCTCGCCCGCGCTCTCTCTCCCCCCCTGCGCCTCGCCCGCGCTCTCTCTCTCCCCCCCTGCGCCTCGCCCGCGCTCTCTCTCTCCCCCCCTGCGCCTCGCCCGCGCTCTCTCTCTCCCCCCCTGCGCCTCGCCCGCGCTCTCTCTCCCCCCCTGCGCCTCGCCCGCTCTCTCTCTCTCCCCCCCTGCGCCTCGCACGCTCTCTCTCTCTCCCCCCCTGCGCCTCGCACGCTCTCTCTCTCTCCCCCCCTGCGCCTCGCACGCTCTCTCTCTCTCTCTCCCCCCCTGCGCCTCGCCCGCTCTCTCTCTCCCCCCCTGCGCCTCGCCCGCTCTCTCTCTCTCTCCCCCTGCGCCTCGCCCACTCTCTCCCCCCTGCGCCTTCCAGCAGAGCCCAGACACACTATCCACCAGTGAAATATTAATTTGACTCCATTCCTTCGCCCCGAGGCAGGGGATGGGGCTCTTTGGGTATTTTTGCGACACATCCCTTACCCCGGAGGGACCCGTAAACAGCAAGTGACAGCCCAACAATCACTCAGCCGCGCACTCACTTTACAGGCTTCATGTTTATTTCTGCTGTAAATCCAGTTTCTCGCTCTAACCCCGTCCGCAGCGCAGAAAGAAACCGCCGATAATGAAAAAGTTCAGGAAATTTACAGCGCGTCGGGAGCCTGAGAGAGGCAGAAAAAATTAAAGACCTGTCGGGGCATAAATCACCGCCGGGCAATTACAGGTCCCCACATTGTCCTGGGGAAATTAGCCACCAGGTAGGGCAGGCAGATGTCTGTCGGATTTTCTCTGAACCGCCTTGGGGCAATTAAAAAGCAAATCATTATTTAACATCATATTCCACCTGTCCCTATTTACAGGCCAAGGAGCCCCGATACACCCGCGTCCCCCGAGTATGCGGGGGTAAATTGTTATTTACAGATTGTGCCTGAACGGTCATACAGCAAGAGAAAAAAAATACACGATAGCCGAGACAGGATTTAGAGCTCTTCCTGCACCGGCATTTATGGTCCTCTCTGCCGTCGGATCAGCCGTTAAATACACGGACTGCTGGCGAGAGATTCACCGTGGCCTTAGAGCAAAACTCATGCGCAGCCCTGACAGCTTCTCGACTCAATAACGGCTGCGACCTGTGATGCAGCCAGCAACGCATGCACGTGTGCGTCATGTTACACGCTAGCAGAGAGCAGAAGGACGAAGGGAGATGGGATCCGGAGGGTGATGCTGATATGCACCTGACTGCAGCTTTACTGCCCTCCTGTGGCCAACATCACACAATGCAGCTAGTGCACAGTAACGTGGTACGTTGGAGGAATTCGGATTTATTTTGTGGTAGTAACAGGTAGGTCTCCGGCTGTTGCGGAGATAAATCTCACCTGATGCTCAGTCAGTACTTGGCTGAGTCCCGAGCGTGGGTAGGAAGAGACCGGGATAACGGACAGTCTGTAGCGGTACAAAAGCAGCCACGCAGGACACGATACTCACACTCATCCAGTCCAAGCTGGTAGGCGAAGTTCTGCAGGCCACGGACTTTCTCCATCAGGTTCGCTGTGGTGAGGCTTCCCAATTCTGTATCAAACAGGAAAGGCCGTTAAGAGAGGTAGATGGACACGATCTACCCCGAGTAAGACGGTGCCCAGGGGGTGAAAGCAGCACAGGCAATAAACACTTACACCAGCCAGCTCACCCTGTATAGGGCCGGGTACTCGCATTCTGCGTAATACAGAGCATTCTACCCCAGGGCCGGGTATTTGCATTCTGCGTAATACAGAGCATTCTACCCCAGGGCCGGGTACTCGCATTCTGCGTAATACAGAGCATTCTACCCCAGGGCCGGGTACGCGCATTCTGCGTAATACAGAGCATTCTACACCAGGGCCGGGTACGTGCATTCTGCATAATATAGAGCATTCTACCCCAGGGCCGGGTACGTGCATTCTGCGCAATACAGAGCATTCTACCCCAGGGCCGGGTACGTGCATTCTGCGCAATACAGAGCATTCTACCCCAGGGCCGGGTACGCGCATTCTGCGTAATACAGAGCATTCTACCCTAGGGCCGGGTACGCGCATTCTGCGTAATACAGAGCATTCTACACCAGGGCCGGGTACGTGCATTCTGCATAATATAGAGCATTCTACACCAGGGCCGGGTACGTGCATTCTGCATAATATAGAGCATTCTACCTTTCAACATTTCAATATCATCCTTTTCCAGTTCGGAAATCCATTTGGGAGGGGAGCTTGTGATTGGCTGAAGAAAAAAAAAAATACAGAACAACCAATGAATAAAATGTATAAGGAGGCACAACACAGGAAATGCGGAATTATGGAGGAAGGAACTCTACATCCCTAAGGTGAAAACCCGGAGGGGGGACAGCGAGAGAGAGAGAGAGAGAGAGAGATGAGGGGGGACAGCGAGAGAGAGAGAGAGAGAGAGAGAGAGAGAGAGAGAGAGAGAGAGAGAGAGAGAGGAGGGGGGACAGCGAGAGAGAGAGAGAGAGAGAGAGAGAGGAGGGGGGACAGCGAGAGAGAGAGAGAGAGAGAGAGAGAGGAGGGGGGACAGCGAGAGAGAGAGAGAGAGAGAGAGGAGGGGGGACAGCGAGAGAGAGAGAGGAGGGGGGACAGCGAGAGAGAGAGAGGAGGGGGGGACAGCGAGAGAGAGAGAGGAGGGGGGACAGCGAGAGAGAGAGAGGAGGGGGACAGCGAGAGAGAGAGAGGAGGGGGGACAGCGAGAGAGAGAGAGGAGGGGGGACAGCGACAGAGAGAGAGGAGGGGGGACAGCGACAGAGAGAGAGGAGGGGGGACAGCGACAGAGAGAGAGGAGGGGGGACAGCGACAGAGAGAGAGGAGGGGGGACAGCGACAGAGAGAGAGGAGGGGGGACAGCGACAGAGAGAGAGGAGGGGGGACAGCGACAGAGAGAGAGGAGGGGGGACAGCGACAGAGAGAGAGGAGGGGGGACAGCGACAGAGAGAGAGGAGGGGGGACAGCGACAGAGAGAGAGGAGGGGGGACAGCGACAGAGAGAGAGGAGGGGGGACAGCGACAGAGAGAGAGGAGGGGGGACAGCGACAGAGAGAGAGGAGGGGGGACAGCGACAGAGAGAGAGGAGGGGGGACAGCGACAGAGAGAGAGGAGGGGGGACAGCGACAGAGAGAGAGGAGGGGGGGACAGCGACAGAGAGAGAGGAGGGGGGACAGCGACAGAGAGAGAGGAGGGGGGACAGCGACAGAGAGAGAGGAGGGGGGACAGCGACAGAGAGAGAGGAGGGGGGACAGCGACAGAGAGAGAGGAGGGGGGACAGCGACAGAGAGAGAGGAGGGGGGACAGCGACAGAGAGAGAGGAGGGGGGACAGCGACAGAGAGAGAGGAGGGGGGACAGCGACAGAGAGAGAGGAGGGGGGACAGCGACAGAGAGAGAGGAGGGGGGACAGCGACAGAGAGAGAGGAGGGGGGACAGCGACAGAGAGAGAGGAGGGGGACATTTAAGGACAGGACGGGAGGGAAATTCATTCCAAAGGAGAATTTACGTAACGAGAGCCGGAATCTAACACTAGAGCGTCAGCGGCCGAGACGGCGTTTTACTTTCCTGACGTACACTTTTGAAAGAGGCAGCAAACTCTGCAACTCCAGGAACTGCGGGGAGAAGAGATGTTAGATGCAACACAGCCTGGCGTCCAATTGCAATATTCACAGAGACGTTTAAGCCGCGCCCGGCCAGTCCGAGCTATAAACATCCAAATTCTGAGATTACTCTTTAAAGATCTCTCAATACTTATTCACTAATTCCATGGTTACCGGCGGCAGACTCTCCTCAATCACCGATACCTTTTATTGGGTCAACACAGGAAGTTACGCAAGATTTCTGTGACGGCGCGGAGACGCGTGTCGGTTACGTGTAAACCCGGCCCTGTTCCTCGTCTCGAGGTGCAACTTACGCTGTTCAGGCCAAAGGTCTGGAGACGCGCGGTCCAACTTCTCAAAACTCAGCAAGGAGTCCTCCAAATCCGGCTCTAAAAAGGGAAGGCCAGACAGAAACCGCATGAGGTGCGTCACGATGGCGCCCGCCGCTCCCCCATCCTCCAGACATCGCCCCCCCAGCCTAACCCCCCCCAGCCTAACCCTCCGCTCCCCCAGCCTCCAGACGTCGCCCCCCACCCAGCCTAACCCTCCGCTCCCCCAGCCTCCAGACGTCGCCCCCCACCCAGCCTAACCCTCCGCTCCCCCAGCCTCCAGACGTCGCCCCCCACCCAGCCTAACCCTCCGCTCCCCCATCCTCCAGACGTCGCCCCCCCCCAGCCTAACCCTCCGCTCCCCCATCCTCCAGACGTCGCCCCCCCAGCCTAACCCTCCGCTCCCCCATCCTCCAGACGTCGCCCCCCCCCCAGCCTAACCCTCCGCTCCCCCATCCTCCAGACGTCGCCCCCCCCCAGCCTAACCCTCCGCTCCCCCATCCTCCAGACATCGCCCCCCCCCAGCCTAACCCTCCGCTCCCCCATCCTCCAGACATCGCCCCCCCCAGCCTAACCCTCCGCTCCCCCATCCTCCAGACATCGCCCCCCCCAGCCTAACCCTCCGCTCCCCCATGCTCCAGACATTGCCCCCCCCAGCCTAACCCTCCGCTTCCCCCATGCTCCAGACATTGCCCCCCCCAGCCTAACCCTCCGCTCCCCCATCCTCCAGACATTGCCCCCCCCAGCCTAACCCTCCACTTCCCCCATGCTCCAGACATTGCCCCCCCCCCAGCCTAACCCTCCGCTTCCCCCATGCTCCAGACATTGCCCCCCCCCCAGCCTAACCCTCCGCTTCCCCCATCCTCCAGACATTGCCCCCCCCAGCCTAGCCCACCGCTCCCCATTGCAGGAGATACCAAAGGGAAAGGCGATGGAGTCGTTGGGCGATGCGGGCCACCAACGAAAAATATGGGACCTCAGCCGTCTCTTCTTCACTTCTGAAGCTATGCTGGTCCAATAAAAGGGAACGGCTTCTACTAAAGTCAGCTTTTCTCTTTATTATGCAAAGGAGGCCGCATTTACAGTTACCATGGAGATAAAGCAGTCACGCGCTTCACAGGGAAGTGTAACTGAATACGTGGGAACCGGTCCTAATCTCCCCAATCAACACATTCCGGTTCCAAACAAACCCCCGGGGAAAACCGTGGCCCCTGGACCCGCAGAGCACACCGAGACCAACCACCGATTAAGGTTTGACTCTTTACAGAAGGAAAAACGGCCATAACGGCCACGACCCGGCTCCTCACAGGGAGCCCGAGCCCCGGTCTGCACGTTACACTCCGAGCCTCCCCCAGCCGCCCATTTGTCCCAGTCAGACCACACAGCATTAACACTTTGTTTACCTTCCGCCGCTGCCATCTTCCCAGAGTAGGCGTCACGTGACTCGCCGCCATATTGGTACAGTCATCCCGCCCTGTCGCTCCCACAGCTCTTCTGAATGTCTGTCACCGACACTTACTGGCGACGCCGGAAACATTATCCGACCTGGAGCGGCCGAAACTGGATGAACTAAGAGGAACTAATACATACCCGCCACATTGCTACACCCAAACAACACAAAACTCAAAGTATTTCAGCAGAGGGCACTGTGTAGACCAATAGGAATGAGCCATATTACTCAGCGTGCTGAAACCAATCATTAAACAGCCCTTTAAGCGGCCTCTTACTAGAACTAAAGCAGCCACGCATGTGCAGAATCATGTGACACGGTACGTGGGGACCATCACCCGGGTAAAAGGGCAGCCTGAACCCGCAACTCATATCAACCAATTAACTTCCGCCCAGAATAGACATGGACGATCTGCGAGGTCACTCGCACCCACTGTATGAAGAGCCAATAACATTCAAGCTTTAGGAGGCCGTGTCAGTTCAGCCAATGAACGTTCGTGGGCGGGACTCGTGTTTTGGAGTAGCCAATGTGCCGTGGAGGGCGGGGCTCCGTGTCTTTGGCACTCAGTTCGGTCAGGAGTCGCGGGGATCATGATGCGGATCGGGCGGTTTGTGGCGGTCAGTATACCGGCGCTGAGCGGATACGTGTCAACGGGTTCCTGGCAGTTCCGGTCACTATCTAATCTGAGGGGTCCTTGGGGCCAATGTCCAATCTGACCCTAACCCGGGTCCATGTCTACAATGGAGGGTCCCAGGGTCACATCCTAATCTGAGGGCTCCTGTGACCAGTGCCTAATTTAAGGGGTTTTAAGAATCATATTTTCTCCTAATATATAATTTGGGAGCCCCCTTCGTACTGCCACCCCGCCTTGTGGAGGTGCTTCGTACTGCCACCCCGCCTTGTGGAGGTGCTTCGTACTGCCACCCCCCCCTTGTGGAGGTGCTTCGTACTGCCACCCCCCCTTGTGGAGGTGCTTCGTACTGCCACCCCCCCTTGTGGAGGTGCTTCGTACTGCCACCCCCCCTTGTGGAGGGGCTTCGTACTGCCCCCCCCCCTTGTGGAGGGGCTTCGTACTGCCCCCCCCCTTGTGGAGGGGCTTCGTACTGCCCCCCCCTTGTGGAGGGGCTTCGTACTGCCCCCCCTTGTGGAGGGGCTTCGTACTGCCCCCCCCTTGTGGAGGGGCTTCGTACTGCCCCCCCCCTGTCCCTTGTGGAGGGGCTTCGTACTGCCCCCCCCCTTGTGGAGGGGCTTCGTACTGCCCCCCCCCCTTGTGGAGGTTCTTCGTACTGCCACCCCCCCCTTGCGGAGGTTCTTCGTACTGCCCCCCCCCTCTTGTGGAGGTTCTTCGTACTGCCCCCCCCCCTCTTGTGGAGGTTCTTCGTACTGCCCCCCCCCCTCTTGTGGAGGTTCTTCGTACTGCCACCCCCCCTTGTGGAGGTTCTTCGTACTGCCCCCCCCTCTTGTGGAGGTTCTTCGTACTGCCCCCCCCCTCTTGTGGAGGTTCTTCGTACTGCCCCCCCCCCTCTTGTGGAGGTTCTTCGTACTGCCCCCCCCTCTTGTGGAGGTTCTTCGTACTGCCCCCCCCCTCTTGTGGAGGTTCTTCGTACTGCCCCCCCCCCCTTGTGGAGGTTCTTCGTACTGCCCCCCCCCCTCTTGTGGGGGTGCTCCGTACTGCCCCCTCCTTGTGGAAGTGTTTTATACTGCCCTCCCCTTCTGGAAGTACTTTCTACCCCCCCCCCCACTATAGAAGGAGTATTAGGGGACTGTGGCCTTTAGGGCTGCTCTAGAGGGGGTATCGGGGGGCTCGTCGGGTATCGGGGGGCTCGTCTCAAAGGAAGTGACTTTTTTTTTTTCCACGCAGGTCTCAGGCCGGCTCAGACATTTCTCTTCTGCCGCGGCTGTGGTGAGTTTTTCTCTAAGAGGGTGGATTCGCTGTTGGATGTGGGGGTATCTTTGAGGCTGGCGTGGGGGGGGGTCTTTGAGGCTGGCGTGGGGGGGGGGGGTCTTTGTGGCTGGGGGTATCAGGTGATTGGTTAGGCTGGAAGCGCCTCTGGCTTTTGGGTTTATTTATTGTGTTTGTTTTAATTCCCGGTTTATCTTTTTTTTAGCCTCGGACAAAACTCTTCATCAATGGCCAATTTCTTGATTCCCAGACGTCGGATTGGATCGACATCCATAACCCAGTAAGAGCTGGAGGCGCTAACCCGGGGGGGTTGCGAGGGGGCGGGGGTGCGGAGCTGCGAGGGGGCACACAGCCACCCATCAGCAGCGGCAGGACTGCTTGGGGAGATCACAATCCCCCTCTAACCGGCCCGCTGTAAGGGAGCGTGGGGTCCGTCACTTCACGCCTCGGCTTCCGTGCTCCGTCATCACTGCGCGCCGGGATATGATGTCACCACGCGGGAGGAGGCACTAAAGCTGAGGCCTGGAGTGACAGACCTCGCGCTCCCAAAATAGGATGGAGGATGGATACACGTTTGCAGTTCTTTTAAGTTATTGTGACTTATTATTGTTCTTCTCTGTCTCTCAGGCCACTAATGAGGTGATCGGCCGTGTTCCCCAGGCCACACAGAGTGAGATGGAAGCCGCCATCAGCGCATGCGAGCGCACGTTTCCGGCCTGGTCTGAGACATCCATCCTGAACCGACAGCAGATCTTCCTTCGTTACCAGCAGCTCATTAAGGATAATTTGGTACATGGCGGGGGATCAGTGTCTGTAGCGTGTGGGGGGGGGATCAGTGTCTGTAGCGTGCGGGGGGGGGATCAGCGTCTGTAGCGTGCGGGGGAGGGATCAGTGTCTGTAGCGTGCGGGGGGGGGGAGTCGGTGTCTGTAGCGTGGGGGGGGGATCAATGTCCGTAGCGTGTGTGTGGGGGGGTCAATGTCCGGGGGGGGCGTCAGCCGAGACTCATACGATGACTCTTACAGAAAGAACTGGCGCGTCTCATCACGCTGGAGCAAGGGAAGACGTTGGCTGACGCTGAAGGAGACGTCTTCCGGGGGCTGCGTAAGGCGCTCTGTTATGTTTAGCGGTCGCTTATCTCGGGCTCGTGTCACGGACGGTTTGTCACAGGTGCCGATGTCTGACTTTTGTTCCAGAGGTTGTGGAGCACACGTGTAGCGTTACATCTCTCATGCTCGGGGAAACCTTGCCGTCTCTCACCAAGGACATGGACACGTTCACGTTCCGCCTGCCTCTGGGCGTCTGCGCAGGAATCGCTCCGTTTAACTTTCCCGCCATGATTCCGCTGTGGATGTTCCCAATGGCCATGGTTTGTGGAAACACCTTCCTGATGAAGCCATCAGAGAGAGTTCCTGGGGCCACCATGCTGCTTGCCCGTCTGCTGCAGGACGCAGGGGCCCCTGACGGGACCCTAAACATCATTCATGGGCAGCATGCAGGTAACAGAGGTTTGGCATTGGGGTACGAGACAGAGAAACCCCCAGAACCCGCCCCATGAATGTTTATGTCCCCTCTCTGGATTGGTCTCTATTGTGTTGGTTTATTGTCTTTTGTTTCTTTTTTAGCTGTAAACTTTATTTGCGATCATCCAGCCATCCGCGCCATCAGCTTCGTGGGCTCCAACCAGGCCGGCGAATACATCTATGAGAGGGGGTCCCGAAACGGCAAGAAGGTGCAGTCCAACATGGTACGAGGGGTGTAAGGACTTCCGCGGGGATCGCAGGGGCTGTTCCTGTTCCAGACAACTCTGATCTGCGTTTGTTGTCTTCTACAGGGTGCCAAGAATCACGGGGTGGTTATGCCAGACGCCAATAAGGAAAACACTTTGAATCAGCTTGTGGGGGCAGCGTTTGGCGCAGCCGGACAGCGCTGTATGGCGTTATCTACGGCCGTTTTAGTTGGAGAGGCAAGAAGATGGCTACCAGAGTTGGTTGAAAAGGCAAAGAAGCTTCGCGTTAACGCTGGTGAGAAAGGGAAATGCGTTTCCACGAACCACGGCTTTCTGCACATGTAAATCCGGAAGTAGGACCACGGGGGGCTTTTGGGGAGCGGGTGCGATGTCCCAGCCGCTCCCTTACTGCGCCGCCGTTCTGACTATAAGCTGCACCCCCTCTGGTTTGGTTAAAGTGCCCCGGGGCAGAAATATCTTTACGTGGTTTTCTCCCTCCGTTAGGGGATCAGAGCGGGGCAGATGTAGGACCTCTCATTAGTCCAGCAGCCAAGGAGCGCGTGTGCAGTCTGGTGGAAAGCGGCGTTAAGGAAGGGGCTTCCTTACTTCTAGACGGTCGCTCTGTCAAAGTAAAAGGCTTCGAAAACGGCAACTTTGTGGGGCCAACAATCTTAGGAAATGTAAAGGTACTGAAGCGGAGATTATTGGGGAGAGGACGAGGGGTCGATGGGCAGAACCCGGGGCGCCGTGTGATATATTTCTGCTTCTCCCAGACCGACATGACCTGCTATAAAGAGGAGATCTTTGGGCCGGTTCTGGTGGTTCTGGAGGCAGATACTCTGGATGAAGCCATAGAGATTGTGAATAAGAATCCATATGGAAACGGCACGGCTATCTTCACTACCAATGGCGCGACCGCTCGGAAGTACACTCACCTCGTCGACGTGGGGCAGGTGCGTACGCCCGGTGTGGAACGTGTCTGAGAGGTGTCCCGTGGCCATGTACCCCTGGGGCATGCTGGCTGGGCTTGTTCTGCTATGATCTTCAAGCTGGAGCTCAGTGACCCTCATGACCCATTAGCCTTCCTTGACGCTTCAAAGTGTAACGTCCAACGTGGATATTCAGAAGACCTTGCCAGGCTCCACAGAACATCTTGCGCTGCCCTAGGGGTGTCTTTCAGCAGCAGAAGATATTCTAAGAATACGAATGCATTTATCTACTTAACATGAATCGTGTTTGGCTGTTTTCAGGTGGGTGTGAATGTGCCGATCCCGGTACCACTTCCTATGTTCTCATTCACCGGATCGCGTGCCTCCTTCCGAGGCGACTCAAACTTCTATGGCAAACAGGTATATGGTGATGGAGCCGCTGGCCCCTTCGCGTTCCGCACTCTATGTTCTATGTAAACGCCGCGGAGAGACTGATTTTTCTTTGTTTTTCTCTGCATAGGGGATAAATTTCTACACTCAGCTAAAAACCGTCACTTCCCAATGGAAGGAGGAAGATGCCACTTTAACCAGTCCAGCGGTGGTGATGCCAACCATGGGCCGCTGACCTCTCCTCCCGCTGCAGCTCCGGGTACAAATCCGTAGCCTTACTGACATTGTCTTCGCTTCTACAAACTGCTATTTCTTTCCTCTTTTTGATTGATGTGCCATGTATTGAATGTATTTTCCAGCACCGGCCTCTTAATGGACGCCGTCACAACCTCCTTCCCATAACCCCAATAAAGTAACTTATGATAGAAACCTGGTCCTACCGACCGCTGTGTCTGCTCCTCGCACTCCATATCCACCGATGGTTATTCTATTAACTTCACCCACCTCCTAGCGAGCGCTTATCATTCGGTATTGGCTTCCCCAGAATACGCCTCCTGCTTCTCTGTTTTACTGGAATTTGTAGATAATTTTTTAAGCTTTTTCTATTGTTGTCGTGAGAGAGCACTTTCTATTTTTCCCCTTAAATTATACAAAGGCTTGCTTTGGTCTGGGACCGTCTACCGGTTGCATTGAGTAATGTGATTAATGAAACCAAGATTCTGTCCTTCTACGGGGATTTGGTTATCATTAATTTGAATTTACTCAGAAACCCAGTTTTTCAATGAAAAGAAGGGTCGCTGGGCGCCAGGATCAGATCTGAGAAAGAAAAACACGGAGAAAAGCTTTTCTGCGGATTATAAAATAACTAAGTGGCCAAGCGGTGCAAATCCTTCCGTCTGACAAAACAAGCTTTATTTTAAAATCAATGTGTTTCAGTTTGGTCAGAGATCACGCTGGTTTCATAAGATTAGAAGCCGAGCCTCCTATAGAAATCACCTCCAATCACCATTAAGTGTACAGCTCAGAATATAAGTGGGGGTGGAGCTACTCTGTGGGGCTGCTCCAACTCAGCCCATGAGGGAGCAGCGTCCTGTGTTGATGCTCGGGAGCACAAGCCGGGGTGATGGCTGCTCTGGATCTTGCTGGGTAATAAAGATGGCAAAGGATGCTTCAGTTTTCTCAGATTTCCTTAAAAAATCATGAAAAAAAATGCATTAATGCATTCATTAATACACACACCCAGCGTATCGCATTCATTAATAAACATACCCCCACAACCTATTGCGACAACATGTTGCATTAATACACACCCAGCGTATCACACTCGTTAATACACGCACCCGGCGTATCGCATTCATTCATACACGCACGCCCTAAATATCGCATTCATTATTAAATACACGCCCAACCTATCGCATTCCTTATTGATCGTGTGCCCAACGTATCCTATTCATTAATAAACTCGTCCAGTGATGCCTCACCTGGGGTCCTCTTCCCTTTTCACTTTGGGAAGATTTCCTAGATCGGGATTCTTCTTTCTGCAATGAAAATAGTTTGTTGCATAAAGTCACTCTTTGTTGCAGACAGTACGGCTGACTGCTACTGAGGGGGTTCTGTATCAGGCCCAGTTAGCGCTGGGGGTTTCTGTATTAGGCCCAGTTAGCGCTGGGCTAGTAAGGGGGTTCTGTATCAGGCCCAGTTCGTGCTGGGGTTTCTGTATTAGGGCCAGTTAGTGCTGGGGTTTCTGTATCAGGCCCAGTTGGTGCTGGGCTTAGGGGGTTCTAATACCGGAGTTCAGGTCACCTCTCTTGGAAGCCATTCATCTTTGCAAACAGCAGCCGGAGAACGTGCTCTTTCTGTTCCCACGTTAGGTCACCGAAGTCCACCTTCTGGCTCTCTAATTGACTCCTAAGATGATAAGAAATCATATTGTCAGTTTTGTTTGATTAACAGGCCCCTCGGTAACAGGGGGCTCCTCCAAAACAGATATACTGTAATATACACGGCCGTGAAGGCAGAGATACCCCAACTGTCCTTGTGGAGCTGCGCTGATATACAGACACACACGGATTCACACGCATTAACATGTGCTTCATAGGAACAATCCCATGCATTGATATGTCCACTACACAGAAACATGCATTGTCATACACATGGATCCCGGCTCCTGACTCCACAGAGTATCTCAGCTCCTGTGACAAACACAGGGTCATCCAGCTCTTACCGAATGTAACATGTGACTAGAAAAAGGAGCTTCTTACTGGCTGATCCTGTCACATGATAGGAAGCAGGGTGGCATGCAGTCCGACTGTGTGTCTCTGCATTTGCCCCTGCTGCAGGAGAGGCACCCCATGCACCAACTGCCCCCCATCTGGGCTAACAACTCACACAGGATGACAAGCACTGTGTTTATGACGTGGAGCATAGGCACATCACGATATAGCATGTAGGCAGCAAGTGGGCAAATGCCCCTTTTGCCCATTGTTAATATGCCCCTGGGCCTCACACTGTTTAACGAGTTGGTGTAAATGTGGACATTGTTGTGCCGACTCCTGTGTAGTTACCATTTCTCAGCCTCCTGGAGGTCTCCGGCCACATCGTTGGTACTGCGCTCCTTGCTGTGGAAGGTTCTGATCTTCGGATACTGCAAAGATCCTGAAACCGCCTGCATCATTTTGCCGTGAAAAGCTGCTTTTGCCACCTTGCGGTAATAGCTCCTGCTGGATGCAATTTCTTGCTTCACCTGTTCTAGGGCCTCCAAGAAGAACCGCTCCACCTCCGTGCGTTCCTCCACGATGTTCCTGGCCAGCTTCTTCACTCGGTTTAGCTCGCGGCCTTTCATCTCCAGCAGCTTCTGCAGCTCCGTCCTCCATGCTTGTTCCTCGGACTCGTGTTCTTTGCTTTGCGTCATGTCCTGCACCTCCAGGGCCTTTCGCTCCAGAGAACCTTCCACACGATTCACATTCTGCTGCAATTCCTGCATCTTTGCCTTTGTCTGGG
This sequence comes from Sceloporus occidentalis, assembly GCA_023333645.1. NCBI lineage: Eukaryota > Metazoa > Chordata > Lepidosauria > Squamata > Phrynosomatidae > Sceloporus > Sceloporus occidentalis. The sequence continues at coordinate 47,993 of JALMGF010000495.1, read as the reverse complement.
CTGCTTGCAAGACCTTTTCCTTGACTAATAAATCAGTGGTTTCCTTTCACAAAACACGACCGACATTTAGCAGAGAAAATGAAAAATTACTCAGTCTGGGCACACAGAGTCACATGACGGTAGATCAGGGTATGGGGTAAGGTAAGGGGTGTTTGGGGGGAGTCAGAGTCAGCGGTTGAAGTTAGGGGGTATTTCTTGACCTATAATGAGCCACCATGTTTTATACCTTTTCCAGCTGCATTTGTGTGTTCTCGCTCTGGAGCTTTTCTTGGGCTTTCTTTAAAGCCTTGATTTCAGCCATATGGTACGACAACGACTCCTTCAAACGAACATTTTCCTTAAACACTGATCTTCCTGCTTCATCCAGCTGCCTGTTGGACGGTAGTGAGGGCTTTTATCAGCAATATACCCAATCCTCACTCCAACACAGCTTCATCCAATCAGCATTCTCCCAGCATCACACAGATCATCCAATCAGCAGTCTCCCAGCATCACACAGATCATCCAATCAGCATTCTCCCAGCATCACATAGATCATCCAATCAGCATTCTCCCACTATCACACAGATCATCCAATCAGCATTCTCAGAGCATCACACAGATCATCCAATCAGCATTCTCCCAGCATCACACGGATCATCCAATCAGCATTCTCCAAGTGTCAGCCAGTGCCCGTACCGGACCGCCTCCTCGTGGGCTTGCTGCGCCAGCTGCATTATCTTGTTCTCTGCTTCTCGCTCCAGATGTTGCTAAGACAGAAATTCAGACAAAAGGCTTTCGGTGCAGAGACATTAACAACGAGCACCCAACTGGGCCCTGCCCGTCCCGTCCCGTTATCTGGGGCATTCGTGACCAAGCCCCATCCCCAGGTCTTAGAACTATTACAGCCCCCCCACGTGATATCGGGCATTACCGACCTAACTGGAATTTCTACAAGATGTTTAACCCATCCAACAATTTACCTTCTCTTCAAGAAATCGCCTTTCCAGGCTCCTCAGGGCCGCTTCATGATCCCGACTGCTCCTCTGCAGAGTCTCCTTAATCTTCCAGGAAAAGTGAATAAAGGTCAGTCCGGCCCGCGGGCAGCTGTGTGCCGGGGAACTCTACACCGGCCGTGGTGTGCTGGGGAACTCTACACCGGCCGCTGGGGGAACTGTACACCGGCCGCGGGCCGCCGGGGGAACTGTACACCGGCCGCGGGCCGCCAGGGGAACTGTACACCGGCCGCGGACAGCCGGGGAACTGTACACCGGCTGCTGTGTGCTGGGGAACTGTACACCGGCCGCTTGGGGAACTGTACACCGGCCGCGGGCTGCCGGGGGAACTGTACACCGGCCATGGGCCGCCGGGGGAACTGTACACCGGCCGTGGGAACTGTACACCGGCCGTGGGCCGCCGGGGGAACTGTACACTGGCCGTGGGCCGCTGGGGAACTGTACACCAGCCGTGGGCCGCCGGGGAACTGTACACCGGCCGTGGGCCGCCGGGGAACTGTACACCGGCTGGGGACAAGCTGTACAGGGAATGCAGTCACTCACACTGACCTCCTCCAACTCCTTCTCCAGCTCTGCTTTCTGCTTTGGAAATCCTTTCATCTTTTTGAACTCAGTTTTAATGGCGCAGATTTCATTCTCTTTCTCAGAACATTTCTCTTGGAGATCAGCCACTTTCTGACTGTACATCTGAACCTTAAAAACACAAAATCTGATTTCATAGGAAAGGGGAATAATAAATACTGTACTTTCTAAAACTATGCCACAAAACTCCCACATATCCTGCAAGGAGCTGGGGAGGGGAAACAAGGAAATCCATTGGGGTGTCCGCGGTATCCCCCAAGCATTTGCACGGGACCACTCAGCTATCATATGTCATCCGACGGACTCCAGCACACGCTATGTACATACCAATCCGTGATTCTCCTCTGCAGACGACTTCTTCTGTGTTTTAAGTTCTTGCTGTAATTTCTCAATCTTTATAAAGACAAAACGAAGGAAATTCGTTTAAAACTCCGACCTCTGTGCCTGCGCCCCTAAACAGACTGACCTCTGTGCCTGCGCCCCTAAACAGACTGACCTCTGTGCCTGCGCCCCTAAACAGACTGACCTCTGTGTCTGCACCCCTAAACAGACTGACCTCTGTGTCTGCACCCCTAAACAGACTGACCTCTGTGCCTGCGCCCCTAAACAGACTGACCTCTGTGCCTGCGCCCCTAAACAGACTGACCTCTGTACCTGCGCCCCTAAACAGACTGACCTTTGTGCCTGCGCCCCTAAACAGACTGACCTCTGTGCCTGCGCCGCTAAACAGACTGACCTCTGTGTCTGCACCCCTAAACAGACTGACCTCTGTGCCTGCGCCCCTAAAAATTCGTAAGAGGTGTGAATTTTTCTCTCTGCGTCAGGGATCTCGCACTCCGCAGAAGGGATTTTTGGCTTTTAATCAGGCTTTTACTAAATTTGGGAAGATTATTATTAAAGGTATAAACGCGAACGGACTCTGGGCCGAGTCAGCAGCAGGCGACCGGACTCTGGGCCGAGTCAGCAGCAGGCGAACGGACTCTGGGCCGAGTCAGCAGCAGGCGAACGGACTCTGGGCCGAGTCAGCAGCAGGCGAACGGACTCTGGGCCGAGTCAGCAGCAGGCGAACGGACTCTGGGCCGAGTCAGCAGCAGGCGAACGGACTCTGGGCCGAGTCAGAAGCAGGCGAACGGACTCTGGGCCGAGTCAGAAGCAGGCGAACGGACTCTGGGCCGAGTCAGAAGCAGGCGAACGGACTCTGAGCGGCCAATGGAAAGGCGTTGCTCTGCAGCCTCGCACTAAGCCGTCACATGCTGCTGGAGCAGTCGCTGTGATGCAGAGTTGCTGGGAATTTCTTTTGAGCAACATTCATAGTTTTTCATACAAAACACACTATTGAGTCATTTCTGCTGAAGATGAAGCCACGGAGAGAAGAGGAAAAGAAGCTCCAATCGGGCCCAGCTGCCCAATGAAATGAGAGTGAAGGTGAAGATACCTGCTCATCCTTCTCCACGTCTTTCTCCTTCAGGAACCCGACCACGTCCAGAATGTCTTTCTCCAACCGGTACCGAGTCCTCGTCAGCTCCTCATTGTTCTGGGCCAGACTGCGGGCGGCTTCTCGGTACTCGACCCGGGAGAACTCTGTGACTCTCAGCCGGGCCTCCCACAGCGCAGCGCTCGCCTTGGCTCTCTCTACCTCCGATTCCCTGTCCGCACGGAGCGAGGCTTTGCCAACCGTCTTCTTTCTTATTCACAAACACAGAAGTAAAATTATGTTTTGGGCAACATGCCCAGGGCGGCCATTCTATGTGGGTGCAGGTAGGGGAGCAGGTTATACGGGGTGCAGGTGCGGGGGTCAGTAATACGGGGGGTGCAGGTAGGGGAGCAGGTTATACGGGGTGCAGGTACGGGGGTCAGTAATACGGGGGTGCAGGTTATACGGGGTGCAGGTATGGGGGTCAGTAATACGGGGGTGCAGGTAGGGGGGCAGGTTATACGGGGTGCAAGTACGGGGGTCAGTAATATGGAGGTGCAGGGCACAGGGGGTGGTATGGGGTATTGTGGGGTAGTGCAGGGCACAGGGGGTGGTATGCGGTATTAAGGGGTAGTAAGGGAAGTGCAGGGCACAGGGGGCGGTATGGGGTATTGTGGGGTAGTAAGGAGAAGTGCAGGGCACAGGGGGAGGTATGGGGTATTGTGGGGTAGTAAGGAGAAGGGCAGGGCACACGGGGTAACAGAGCTATGGCGTCAGGCCCTCTCTACCGTTTCCCCTTCCTCGGTCTCCCCGCCTTTCCCCGGATTCTCGGCATCTTCCCGGTTCTCCGCTCCCTGCCACGGGAACTCTGCTTGTTTACACGCTTGCTGTTGCCATAGATACGGAGTCACGTGACTACGTCGCGCCATGTAAAGTGAGACAGGAAGCGAAGCAATGAAGAGCCGTCTCTGCGCAATGGGCGGGAGAGGAGAGAGGGAATACCGGGGCAGTGAGGGTTTAGGGTAGGAGTAGAGAGATGGAGAACTCCGGGGAGGGAGAGGTGCCGATCCGGGAGCAGGAAACGGGTGCCGACTCGGGAGGAGGAAACGGGTGCCCTGGGAAGCAGTGGAGAGATGTGGCAGGAGCGGTAAAGTGCGACCCCCTTGAGAGGGGCGCACTGGGCAGGAGCGCCGAGGTATGACTTCCCCTGTGGCTCATGGCCATAGAACATGAATAAACGCACAGTAAGAATTAACTGGAACGGTTTCGTTTTTCCTCCCCAATGAGGTGTTTCTAGTCACAGCTTCTGTCACAGAAGCTGCCAGATAGCCTTTATAGGGTATATTTGCTTCAGGAGCCGTTTCCGGGGCCGGAGTCCGCCCTGCGCTCTGTTTGCTCACCCGATCTTTGTGTAAATGATTGTCCCGAGTAAGGCAGAGCCGGCTTAGTACTCAATAACATGATATGACACGCGTGATACATGGATGTGCCCACCGCCGCCTCCAGGTACATAGAGGGAATCCCGTATGACTTCAAGACCCTGTAGCAAAGCCGGGGGGCAGGTCTGAGGTTTTAGGGGCCCTAATTGAAAACATGAATGGGGCGACATCTGTAACCGTTCGATGCATAAAGCGAGGGTCCCGGCCTGGTATGTTAGTGACCCTCGGGAGCCACAAGGGCCAGTAACGCTGCACTGGGGGCCGATGCTTCAGGGGCGCGGCGGGTCCAGTGAAAGGGCTTTACAGCATAGAGGGTCCCGGCAGGTCCCGGTAACGTGCCATAAAGCCTCTAGGTCAGGGGCGTCCAAGTTCTTTCTGCAGTGGGCCCCTTCATCAGAATTGTATACGTGCGAGGGCCGCACTCATTTTTCACTGTGAGAAAATATAGCCTTTAATAAAATATGCAGATTAAAATAAAGTAAATGACACAAAACCTTTACTTTCTGGGCCTAGAAAGTTTTGTGACTACAAATTCAGGATTCTGGATAAGTAAAAATAAAATAGTTCTATTTATTTTAGCGATGCACTAAAATTAAAATCTGGACCAAAACCGAAAATTCAGGTTTCACTTGGCCGAAACTGAAAATGACCCCCCCCACACACACACTTTTAATAAAAGTAAGTTACACACCAAAATTGTACAAAAAATGATATATTATGATTGTTAACAGCAATCTCGGGCATACCCAGATTCCAGCATGTACTGGTTGGCTGGGCATTGTATTTTTTGTCCAATTTTAGTTTGTAACCACACTTTAATTAAAAGTAACAGACCACAATTGGACAAAAAAAATCAACAATATGACTTGGCATGATAGGAGTGTGATTGCTAACAGCAAACACACTCTTTTTATACCCAGGCAACCAGTAAATGCTGGAACCTAGGCATGATGGGACTGTGATTGCTGTTAGCAATCACACTCCTATCATCCCAAGTCAGCCAGTACATGCTGGTACAGGGTGGCTACAATTGCAGACCCCATACTGCTGGCAGCATCAATACACAAGGGGGCAGCTAGCTAGGTTTCAGCATGTACTGGCTGACTTGGCATGATAGGAGTGGGATTGTTAACAGCAATCACAGTCCCATCATGCCTAGGTTCCAGCACTTACACACACAAATTCATTCATTCCCAGATTCATTCCCTCAATCAGGCATACTCATTCAAACACCCTCCCCCCACCCCCTTACTTGCACTACAGCCCTCTCAATGCCGATCACAGACTTCAGCAGGGGGCGCGGCCTCCCTCGTTCTCCCCACAGAGGAGGCAGGACTGGAGCAGAGAATAGACCCTCCCACAAGTAAGCAGCAGGGCTCTTGTGATCCGCGGGCCGCATGTTGGACGCCCCTGCTCTAGGTAATGACCGACATGGACCAAAGGCCACGAGTCCAAGGGGCCAGTTAAAGCACGGTGGCCGGCTGTGGTTGCACTTTAACCGCATCGCTATCTGTGCAAATATTAACTCTGTAAAATGTGTAACTTATAACGAAAAATCTAAAATATGTCAACAACCTGCGTGTGCGGGGGGCCGTTTATGATTTGTTTTGGCAGTCGGGGAATCAGGCGGTCCAAAGGGCCAAAGTGCTGCCTGCTCGGACTGTCCGCTGTCTGGACATGTGGCGGCGGTGTAAGTATCTCCTGTCAGAGGCCACGGAGCCGCATACAGGGGTATATCGTTGACGTGGTTGGAGCGCCGCATACAGGGGTATATCGTTGACGTGGTTTGGCAGCGGGTGACTGCGTTCAGTAGAAGGTATGAGGCAGTGGGTACAGTGCCGGGTACACTGCGGGTACATTGATCAGGGTCTGTTTGCTTTCCAGGAAACCTCATGATAAAATGCAGCGTGGGGCCCCTCAGATACCCGTCCCGTTCCTGGCTTGCGTGGCTTTATTCACTGCCTGTGTGGCTCGGGCAGAGCGAGGAAGCTCCCCATTACCGTCCGCCCCGGGAGGGCAGGAGGCAGCCGAGGCGCTCTATGGAATCGTGTTCGATGCCGGGAGCACAGGGACCCGGATACACATCTACACCTTCAGGCGGAGGGCCGGCGGCGGCATGGACACCCACACGGGTAGGAATCTGTTCCGGCGCTTTGGGGGTATAGCCAGCACTGGGTGCTCTCTCGCGGACCCTTAATGTGTTTCCTTCAGGATCTCGTCTGCAGCTCGAGGGCGAAGTGTTTGAGTCGGTGAAGCCAGGACTCTCTGCGTTTGCTGATCACCCAGAGAAGGTTCGTCTCCTTCTGCCGATGGCAGCCGTATAGGAAGGGGTTAGAGGGATGCAGTGGGGCATTTGGCTTTAGGACCGGGGGAAGGATGGGTGGTCTCGTCCTGCTCTGACATCGCACCCGCTTCTGGAGGCGTGGGGGTCTGGTGAAGTTGCCCCTCTTGCCCCATGGTAGTTACTGCCCTGCTGTGGGGCATGCGGTCTCATTGAGGCTTCAGTACCTCAATCCCCCCCCTGCTCACATTGTCCCCCCGCTCTCAGGGTGCAGACATGGTGCGTGGAAATGTCCCCCCCCCCGCTCACATTCTCTCCCCACTCTCAGGGTGCGTGGAAATGTCCTTCACCTCGCTCATGTTATCCCCTGCGCTCTCAGGGTGCGTGGAAATGTCCTCCCCCCCCCGCGCTCACATTGCCCCCTGCTCTCAGGGTGCAGACACTGTGCGTTGAAATGTCCCCCCCCCCGCTCACATTGTCCCCCCGCTCCCATTGTTCCCCCGCTCCCAGGGTGCAGAGACCGTGCGTGCGCTGCTGGATCTGGCGCAGAATGTGGTTCCGGACACCCACTGGCGGCGGACGCCTCTGATTCTTAAAGCGACTGCCGGTCTCAGACTGCTCTCTCACCACCAGGCAGAGGCGCTACTCACGCAGGTGAATAGTGTGGCTTGGAGTGATGGGTGAGGAATGAGTAGCTGTGACTGACGGGAAATGCTTGGCTGTGAGTGATGGGCAGCAGCTGAATCCCTTAAAGCATAAAACGGGTTGTTCTGACGGCGTCTCGTTGCAGGTTAGACTCGTTTTTCGTGTGTCCCCCTTCCTCGTGCTTGATAACAGCGTCAGTATAATGGACGGGTCTGATGAAGGTCAGTGAGCTAAATATACTCACTGCATGCCTCGCCCCCCCCCCACTCACTGCGTGCCTCGCTCCCCCCCACTCACTGCATGCTTTGGCCCCTTCTCTACTTCCCCCACCCCACTCACTGCATGCCTCCCCTCCTTGTGGTCCTTGACCCCCCATATTTGCTCTCTTAATGTTTCCTCTGATTTTGCATTTAGGGACGCTGGCGTGGGTCTCGGTGAATTACCTCACAGGTACCATATGGTGATGAAGCCCTCCGCTCCTGGGGGGGGGTCTCTGGCGATGAAGCCCTCGCTCCTGGGGGGGGTCTCTGGCAATGAAGCCCTCGCTCCTGGGGGTCTCGATCTTAATACTAAGATTGCGTGTTTTCAGCATTTAGAGGTTTGTGATGTTTCTGTGGAATTCCAGGTCGCTTGCACGGTAGGCACAGTGTTGGGATACTGGACCTTGGAGGTGGATCGACTCAAATCACGTTCCTGCCCCTGGATAAGGTGAGGAGTCTCGACGGCACATCTGGGGGCCCGCTGTATACCGAGTACAAAGCCCCCGCGCCGCTAAGGGGACCAGCAGATGACGTCACTTGTGCTCATCAACAAAGACGGGCCGTTGCTGGACATCTCAGGCGCTGTTATCATTCTTTGGATTGTTTCATTATTATATATATTATTATATATTTATTTCTGCTTATTAGGCCACGTTGGATGACACACCCAGGGAATTTCTTGCTGCCGTTGAGCTTTTTAACAGCACGTACCGGCTGTACACGCGCAGGTAGGAAACCTAAAACATTGCGTGAACCTCTTAGCTTCAGGGTGCGTGAAAAGATAATCCCAGAAACAAAGGCTTCGTGTGTGACGATTGGGTTGCTATGCTTCGTGTGTGGCGATTGGGTTGCTATGCTTTGTGTGTGGCGATTGGGTTGCTATGCTTCGCGTGTGGCGACTGGGTTGCTATGCCTCGTGTGTGTGGCGACTGGGTTGCGATGCTTTGCGGGTGGCGACTGGGTTGCGATGCTTTGCGGGTGGCGACTGGGTTGCGATGCTTTGCGGGTGGCGACTGGGTTGCGATGCTTTGCGGGTGGCAACTGGGTTGCGATGCTTTGCGGGTGGCGACTGGGTTGCGATGCTTCGCGGGTGGCGACTGGGTTGCGATGCTTCGTGTGTGGCGACTGGGTTGCGATGCTTCGTGTGTGGCGACTGGGTTGCGATGCTTCGTGTGTGGCGACTGGGTTGCGATGCTTCGTGTGTGACGTGCCGCTAATGTAGGAGACCCCTAACCGCTGCTCCGTGGCCCTACATTAATCTCATGCTTAATGCAGTTATTTAGGGCTTGGGTTAATGGCGGCTCGACTCGCAGTGCTTGGAGCTTCTGGATCTGGAGGTAAAATCTCATCAGCGATGTCATTATTCTCCATATTAACACGTGGCCCTCGTCCGAGGTGGGAAGAGGAAGTCCACGGGATCGTCCTGGTTGTCAGGCGCTGTCCCGTGGACCTGCCCCATGTCCTCTTTTGGCAGCCAGTGGGGATCAGAGGTCAGAGGGTCCCCCTGTGCTGAAACTGATGGGGGTCCGAGCTTTGGCCGCTCAGTCTCAGCTCCCAGATTGCCACCTTGTGATATTTTGAAAGAGCACCACAGTATGACATCATATCCCAAAGTTCTTCTTCAGGGCCGCCAGAAACTTTTGGGCCCGGTACACACACACACACACACACACACACACACACACACACACACACACACACACACAGTAACATACTTACACACACATACTTACACACACACACAGTAACATACTTACACATACACACACACACACACACACACACACAGTAACATACTTACACATACACACACAGAATAAAATACATGTTTATACACACAGTAGCATGCTTACACAGAGTAAAATACCCATGGGTATGTGTGTGGGGTGCTAGAGGCCCATGGGGCCCAGGGCTATAGGCAGGGAGAGTTGGTGCTTGGGGCTGAGTATAACGGCGCAGGTTGCACCCACTGACGGCAGCCCTGTTTTACAACGCATTGCGAGGCTATAACGTAGGGAGCTTGCCCTGCGCTTGCTCTGCCTCTAACCACACCCACTCCCAGCTCTGACCACGCCCCCAAAAAGGTGCTTTAATAAACTTAACCCTTTGTGTTAGTGCCACAGGGGCATGTATTTCGCAGCCATTGTCTTCCACAAAATATGGATTCAGAATGGAGCTTTGCTGGAGTCTCGTACAGATACGGAGGGAAGTCTGACGGTGAGTCTGTCGCTAGCTTCCTGGGATCCAACACGCTGCTGTGTGTTCTGTCTAAACCCTATTGGTACATGCGCGGAGGGAGAGACATGTTCACCGACACGCAGAGCAGACCGAGACGGCCGCACAAGCGGGGAGCGCCGCCAGACACGCAGGGCAGACCGTACCGGCTGAGCGAACAGGGAGCGCCGCCAGACACGCAGGGCAGACCGTACCGGCCGAGCGAGCAGGGAGAGCCACCAGACACGCAGGGCAGACCGTACCGGCCGAGCAAGCAGGGAGCGCCACCAGACACGCAGGGCAGACCGCACCGGCCGAGCGAGCAGGGAGCGCCACAAGACACGCAGGGCAGACCGTACCGGCCGAGCGAGCAGGGAGAGCCACCAGACACGCAGGGCAGACCGTACCGGCCGAGCAAGCAGGGAGTGCCACCAGACACGCAGGGCAGACCGTACCGGCCGAGCGAGCAGGGAGCGCCACAAGACACGCAGGGCAGACCGTACCGGCCGAGCAGGGAGAGCCACCAGACACGCAGGGCAGACCGTACCGGCCGAGCGAGCAGGGAGCGCCACCAGACACGCAGGGCAGACCGTACCGGCCGAGCGAGCAGGGAGCGCCACCAGACACGCAGGGCAGACCGTACCGGCCGAGCAGGGAGTGGCGCCAGACACACAGGGCAGACTGTACCGGCCGAGTGAGCAGGGAGCGCCACGAGACACGCAGGGCAGACCGTACCGGCTGAGCAGGGAGCGCCACCAGACACGCAGGGCAGACCGTACCGGCCGAGCGAGCAGGGAGCGCCACCAGACACGCAGGGCAGACCGTACCGGCCGAGCGAGCAGGGAGCGCCACCAGACACGCAGGGCAGACCGTACCGGCCGAGCGAGCAGGGAGCGCCACCAGACACGCAGGGCAGACCGTACCGACCGCGCGAGCAGGGAGCGCCACAAGACACACAGGCCGAGCGAGCAGGGAGCGCCACAAGACACGCAGGCCGAGCGAGCAGGGAGCGCCACAAGACACGCAGGCCGAGCGAGCAGGGAGCGCCACAAGACACGCAGGCCGAGCGAGCAGGGAGTACCGTACCGGCCGAGCGAGCAGGGAGCGCCACCAGACACGCAGGGCAGACCGTACCGGCCGAGCAGGGAGTGGCGCCAGACACACAGGGCAGACCGTACCGGCCGAGTGAGCAGGGAGCGCCACGAGACACGCAGGGCATACCGTACCGGCCGAGCGAGCAGGGAGAGCCACCAGACACGCAGGGCAGACCGTACTGGCTGAGCGAGCAGGGAGCGCCACAAGACACGCAGGGCAGACCGTACCGGCCGAGCAGGGAGAGCCACCAGACACGCAGGGCAGACCGTACCGGCCGAGCGAGCAGGGAGCGCCACCAGACACGCAGGGCAGACCGTACCGGCTGAGCGAGCAGGGAGCGCCACAAGACACGCAGGGCAGACCGTACCGGCCGAGCAGGGAGCGCCACCAGACACGCAGGGCAGACCGTACCGGCCGAGCGAGCAGGGAGCGCCACCAGACACGCAGGGCAGACCGTACCGGCCGAGCGAGCAGGGAGCGCCACCAGACACGCGGGGCAGACCGTACCGGCCGTGCGAGCAGAGAGCGCCACCAGACACGCAGGGCAGACCGTACCGGCCGAGCAGGGAGTGGCGCCAGACACACAGGGCAGACTGTACCGGCCGAGTGAGCAGGGAGCGCCACGAGACACGCAGGGCAGACCGTACCGGCTGAGCAGGGAGCGGTGCCAGACACGCAGGGCAGACCGTACCGGCCGAGCGAGCAGGGAGAGCCACCAGACACGCAGGGCAGACCGTACCGGCCGAGCGAGCAGGGAGAGCCGCCAGACACGCAGGGCAGACCGTACCGGCCGAGCAAGCAGGGAGCGCCACCAGACACGCAAGGGCAGACCGTACCGGCCGAGCGAGCAGGGAGAGCCACCAGACACGCAGGGCAGACCGTACCGGCAGAGCGAGCAGGGAGAGCCACCAGACACGCAGGGCAGACCGTACCGGCCGAGCAGGGAGTGGCGCCAGACACACAGGGCAGACCGTACCGGCCGAGTGAGCAGGGAGCGCCACGAGACACGCAGGGCAGACCGTACCGGCCGAGCAGGGAGCGCCACCAGACACGCACGGCAGACCGGCCGAGGATGCAGGGAGCGGCGCCAGACACACAGGGCAGACAGTATCGGCCGAGCGAGCAGGGAGGGCCATGAGACACACAGGGCATACAGTGCTAGCAGCGTGGGGAGGCTTGGATTCTTTCTTTCCCTCTCTTTTGTCATTCTGAGACAGTCTAATATATTCTCATGTGCAGCCTCTCTCTGTCTCACCCAGGAGTCGGCGGATTTAATGCCTGTTATTCAGAAGTTCTGCCCATCGTACGCGGAAAAATCCATCAGGTTGCAGAGGTTCGAGACAGACATTTCTACGCATTTTCCTACATTTATGACCGCGCTGCAGAATCAGCCATGATCGGTACGTGGGGTCCTCTGGGGCCACAACCCGGCCAGGAACTCGCCGGTATCTCAGCTCGATAGCCGCGCGACCGCTGGGTGTCAGAGACCGAAGTGCAGGTTAAATAACACCATTCCGGTAAATAAGAGCCGGTCGGGGGGTCTCGGGACGAGCTGCCCCGGTGCTGCGATCTTCCCAACACGATTCTGCGTTTTCTTTCAGATTATAAACACGGTGGAGTTCTGGAGCTCAGAGATTTCTCTAGAAAGGCCCAAGAAGGTAATGCGTCCAACAACGAGGCATCTGCTGTTACTGAGCGTGCGCGACTCGAGATGGAAAGCTGCTGTTCCACCCAGAGGTGTATTCTTGCCTAGCACCCCTATATAATGTAGAGTTAAATCAGCAAGCCGGCCCCTGTATAATGTATAGGTGAAGCAGTGAGCCGCCGGCCCCCTGTATAATATATAGTTAAATCAGTGAGCCGGCCCCTGTATAATGTATAGTTAAGTCAGCGACCGGCCCCCTGTATAATGAATAGGTGAAGCAGCGAGCCGCCGGCCCCTGTATAATGTATAGGTGAAGCAGCGAGCCGCCGGCCCCTGTATAATGTATAGGTGAAGCAGCGAGCCGCCGGCCCCTGTATAATGTATAGGGTTAGGATATATCAGCACATTGGGACGTAACGCGGGCCGGGAAGCTGCTGCAGATAACGTTTGGGTGTTGGACCCGGCGAAGCGATTCCGGCCTCGGTGGCTGAACGGCTCGGACTCGTCCGTACGCTGCCAGCCGGCCCGGGAGCCAAGTTATAATCGTCCTGAGATAGAAGACGCGTTCAGCGGTCGGGGCAGAGGGGGTAACAGGAAATCTTCTACCGGCAGTTTGTGAGAATATGGCTGCGTTCTCGCCGCTGACTCCCTTCCTGTGCATGGATCTCACGTACATCACCGCGTTACTCCGCGACGGCTTTGGGTTTGAGGACAGGACCCGGCTGCAGGTAACAAGCGACGGATTCCGTGCCCCCCCCCCCCATTATGGGGGGCTGGAGTATCACGGGATGGGGGGCTTTATCGTTCCGTCCTCGTACTGAACACGGGGGTCTCTTTCCTCTCCAACAGTTAACAAAGAAGGTGGAGGACGTGGAAATGAGCTGGACCCTGGGGGCCGCTTTCCAGCTCCTGCAAACCTTGGATCAATGACCTGGCCCAGGCAGAGAGGCTGCCGGCCACGCGAGGCCACCCAGCAGGACTTGGCTGAGCCGCGGCCAGGCGGCAGTAATGAGCACCCCGGGCACACCTGACCCAGTTCAGGACAGAGCGAGCCCCCTGTTAGACGTCCACGGTGGGCATTCACACTGCATGAACCTGGAGACGTCTCCTCTGTAATATCTCACATCCCAAGACAAAAAACTCATTCAAAAAATTCATTTTATTTACCTCAAAGTTTATTTAATAAATTAATCCGAGCAGATGGGAAATCCCTGCCCCAGAATCGCTGGACGTTATTTGCTGGCAAACGCCATGATTTGTTCCTACAGACAGAGAAAAGACACGTTCAGACGGTCCTCCCGCGCCCCCCGCAGACCCCCGAATAAAACGCTCCCATTCTTACTTTGGCCGGTGAAATGGCGTTGGTAGCCTGTAAGCCGAGGGTCCGCAGCAGGACCACCGGGGCCTGTTTGGTGTTGTACAATCTCTTCAGCAGATCGATGGCGGCCATTATAGGCAGGTTGTGTCTTTGCCGCTCGGTCTCATACTGGAGAAGATGCCTTGTTGACCCTAAGACACAGAGACTATGTATGTCACATACGTGATACGTCGTTACTATGGCGCTGTGTCCACTACAGAATATTTACCCAGATCCTGCCCATTGAAAGCCGCCCGGCTTAGATGCTGAACCAAACAGGCAACATCCCCAAAGCCCAGGTTAACTCCCTGTCCGGCCAGAGGGTGCACTCTGTGCGCCGCGTCCCTACGGACAAAACAAGGGAAATAATGGCGACGCAAACGATCGTATCAAGCGAGCGGGCTGATGGGTGGGATGAGGAAAGCATCCCCTCCATCTGGGATTATAAAATCTTACCCGATAAGTGCCACACGGTGGCGGACATATTCCGTGGCATGGCACATGCCCAATGGGAACGCAGCCCTGCTATCCCTGTCAACGTGGGAGACGCTGGGTGGGAGCTGGCGAGCAGAGGTACCACTCGGCATCAGAAAGGAGATGGCAGAACGCAGAACAGACCCGGCCGAGGAGATAAAATCAGAGTAACTCTCATTACTCCACTGCGAGAAGGAGGTAAAAGGAAACGCTGATCAGCAATATATATATATATATATATATATATATATATATATATATATATATATATATATATATATATATATATATATATATATATATATATATATATATATATATATAGCGAGAGAGATATAGATACATATATATATAGATAGAGATTATAGATATATATATACACACACACACTATATATATATATATATAGCAAGAGAGATTATATAGATAGATATATAGACAGATAGAGATATAGATATATACACACACACACACTATATATATATATAGCAAGAGAGATTATATAGATAGATAGAGATATAGATATACACAGACACACACACTATATATATATATAGCGAGAGATTCAATGTTCCTTTCAGAACAGCCTTTTTAACCAGAACGACCCCATTCACGGCAACCGCCCGGCTTTGCAAAGAAAACGTTATCGAATTTCACTCACAAAAGCAGAGTTGACGGCATCGACGAAGCTCTCTCCATCCATGTTCAGCAGCCGCGACGCGTGATCAGGGGACGTGGACCAAACCAAAGAGCTGCAGGTATCTGAGAGCTGTCCAAACAACATGCTTTAAAACACATGGAAACGGCCCACAATCTCTTCACACGACAGATCTGCTCGTCCATATAATAATCTCCCCAAAAGGGCGATACATCCAGCTAGCTGCACCCCGTGTCCAGCCGCGCACGTGGAAGAACTCCTTCCGTGCTCTGCTCTACAACATGTTATATAGCGCCAGCAGACTCCGTAGCGCTGTCACACGCAATAAAACTGGAACAAAAGGAGAAAAGAGCCCTGCTCCCAGGAGCTTACTATCTAGAACACCCCACAGGCTCCCCCGGCACCAGGTTCATGCTGCACTTTACTGTCGACCAAACATTCTCTAAACTTCTCTTTTCTGGTAAGAATTTTGTTATCGTCAGGTAAGAATTAAAGGAGAATGTCATCATTGCCGAGGATCTTCCTGTAACTGAAGCCCGACGGCCCCCCAGTATCCACTCCGAGCATGAACAACGTATCTCACCGGCAACAGGGCGACGGGTCCTGTGGGCAGAAACCTCTGCCAGGCTACATTATTATCGGTGGCCTAGGAAAGAAGGAATGACCGGTTACTCATAAAGACACGTCTACAGAGAGAAAGGAGAACAGGTCCTCAGCAATCATTATCCGCCGTATCTGCGGTCACACAGAGAAGGGGAGTAACTTACATGAGCAGAGGAATGGGGAACCCACACAGCATGGAGCCCTGTGGCAAGGCGCGCATGCGCAAATGGCGTAGTACTTTCCGCTCGCAGATCTCAGTCACGCTAGGGTTAAACCGCGTGCAGCGTGTTTACGAACCCTCACCTCAGACAACTGCAACGTGGCGACCACAGCGACCTGATCGTAACTCCACTGGACGCTCCGTATCCCGCTGGCGCTGCGCACGCTGGAGTTCTGCCCATCTGCGCCAATCTGAAAACGCAACCATTTAGCAGAAAGCGTCTAGAAGACATCGAGGAGGAGGAGGAGGAGGGAAAGCATTCTCACCAGGAGCTTGGTATGGATTGTCTGCCCCCCTGAGAGCTCGATTTGCACCCAGGGGCTGGCGCCATCGTTTTGGTGCGGTGATGGCCAAGTGTACCTCGATGCTCTGCTCCGGTAAAGGACCTCGACGCGATCTGGAAGAGAGAGGCAGCGGGGGCTGGGCGTGCGTCCTCATCACAAGAAACCCCGGACCATTTAAAGAAAATCCGGTGTGAAGTAAAAGCTCTTTCTTCGAGTGTTTGAAGACGAGGTGCAGAACGCTCGCCTATCTCTGTGTTCCCCGCGGTATACAAGGGAATCAGTTATACACGCATGCCCTTAACATGTTACATGCACGTGTCCCGGAAAAACTGTCCAATGCCGTCACCCTAGTGCATGAAATGGCAACAGATTCGATCAAGGAGTCTCTGCCTAACGGACATCCATGCGACCGCCCCAAACACGGTGACCCGGAGCTCTCCACCGGTAACGGGAGAAGCCGTACCAGGAAACACTGTTTCTTCCTTGTGCGTTAACGAGCGTTCGCATTAATGAGCGTTCCCGTGAATCTACCGCGGAAAGAATCTCAGCGCATCGCCGCTAGCCGCTGAACCACTAGTATGGCCACCAATATCGGAATAGCGTAGGCAAGCAGATTCATAGCTTCTCACCTGACATTGCACTGAGCTGCCGAGTAAGAGCGGCCATCACTACGTCATTCTCCACTATATAGCCCATATCTTCCATGCCATCTTTATCAAACGTTATGAGAGCATCGGAGCAGGCGTCCCAAACCTGAAAAGATAATCCCGCGATACCCGTCATGTTCTCAAACATAATCCCCCGCTTAGTGCCTTTACCTGCTCTCTCCTCCATCCCTCACCAATTCCTCCCACCATCTCCTGAATCCGCTCCTTCCTCACACAAGAAACAACCAAAACACTAACCCAATCCCTTATGATTTCCCGCCTGGATCATTGCAACTCCCTACTACCCGGTCTCCCGCTGCTCCAATCTGTCCTCCACACTGCGGCCACATTAATCTCTCCATCGCCGCTCCCTCCATTCCCTCCAGAATCAGGTTTCATTTCCTGACCTACAGAGCCCTTAATAACTCTGCACCCCCCTCCTATCCTAATAATACCCCCTAACCGCCCTCTCCCTTCCTCAGACGACCGGCGTCTCTCCTCTTCCCACCCCCGTGCTCAGGATTTGCCCCGCGCTGCACCCTTTCTCTGGGGTTCCCTTCCTCGTTCCGTCAGACGGCGCTCATCAAGCTAACCGAACCATGTGAACAACCAACAACCTCTACAGATCCCTCTGCCTCGATTACTACTGCTTCCCCACCGACTAGATTGTCAGCTCCCAGGAGCCGGACCCTCTTCTCTTTTGCACCAGTTTGTTATCCATTGCTATGGAATCTGCTGGCACTACTTAAATAAATGATAAATAAAATACGCCTGCAAACGGTTTGTGACGGGGGAGGCCGCGCGTCCGCCTGTAATTCTAAAGCCACGGCCGATAATTGTGAATCGTTAGCGGGTCATTCGCACGGCGTGACGGGAGGCGTCACACGTTACACGGGCGCGATCTACAGACCCCCAGCTTTATTCTGAGTGGCCCCCGTCCCAGGGCTGATCCTCACACATACCTGCATTCTCTTGAAAGCTTTCAGCCTCATAGCGGTTACATGATCCCAGGCACCAAAACCTGTTGGCGACACGGAACGGAGGGAAGACCTTTAGCGATGTGTGTCGGAAATGGGATATATTTGGGGAAAAAGGGGATTCCAGGTGCCGACACACCTTCGTCTAGGGGTTAATAACTTAAATCCACATAGCTCGAATAATCACAAGAAAATACTTCTTTGATAGGAAAATGGAGGATTTAATGCTGTGATGAAGCCTATGAAGGCTAACACACACAGGGTTACATTGGTAATGAAGTTGTGACTGCAGCAAGGATGGAAAGATTGTAACTAAACTAAGGACATACAGGGAGTTCTTATAGGGTGGGATCAAAGGTAAATTTCATTAACATTCCTATTGGTTAACAATATCAAAAGACAATACTAACACTATCACACAACATACAATTTACAATCCTATGGATAAACTAATCTCAAAAGACAATACATACAATTTACAATCCTATAGATTCAATCCTAGGGATACAACATCAAAAGACAATACTAACACTATCACACATTATTTACAATCAGACCATACAGACAATGTAATACATTATTTACAATTGCCCTTTGATGTGGGCGGGGGGGGGGGGGGGGGGCTACATTTGCACTTAAATAATTCTCCTCCTGTCCTTTCTGTGAGGATGTAAATTCAACTGGCCAAATGTTGTTTAGTTATGTCAGGTCACTTTAACTCCTTTTACACCCATAATGACTGGAATTTATATTTTTAATATAATTATGTTATAATGCTCCTATGGTGTCTGACATAGTCTGCATGCTACCTCCACAATGTGGACTTACCGGCCAGAAGGGTGGCAGATCCCGGAGTGACGGAGCTCACTCTGTTACTGAAGCGCTCGGGGAGGCGATCCCCGTCCCTTCGCTGCCCGGCTTCAAGGAGAAGGATTTTCTTGTCGCCCAAATGAGGGTCAGAACCTAATTTCATGAAACAGCATTATGCCCCGGTCCGGTTACACTCATCGCAGAGACTCAAAGAAACCGCACACAGAGGAGGAAGAGAAACACAAACAATACAAATCAATACGCTCTCACAACAAACATCCGATTTCCCGATAAAACGTCCCTGGCGCCGTGCATCCCCCGGGCTGGGGATCGTGTTTCATTAACAGATAAACTGACTGGGGTTCATTTTAACAGTTTTTAATAACTTGCGGGTTAATGGGTTGAAAATAAGGAAACAGGCGTTTCCTGCAGAAGTCGCACCCATGGCCGGTTTCTGAAGTTTCTCCACTGACGGGGTTAATAACAGAAGTCGCACCCATGGCCGGTTTCTGAAGTTTCTCCACTGACGGGGTTAATAACAGAAGTCGCACCCATGGCCAGTTTCTCCACTGACGGGGTTAATAACAGAAGTCGCACCCCTTCTATTTCACTGCGACTCGCAGCTTTTAGGGTAACGGATGCAGAAGAGAAGGGTTTTGGGATTTGGTCTCCTGGTCCTCCCCGAGTAACTTTATTATTTCCCACGCAAGAAGCGCCATCGCCTTTTACGCGTCCTCCCTCTTTATTCCTCACCCAGTGCGCAGGCCATCGCTGTCCCCACCATGCCGCCACCAGAAATCACAGCGTCATAAACCGTGGCCCCTTTGGACGTCAGCCCTCGGCTCGGGGATTGAGGAAGCAGCCACTGGAGACTGGGCAGCCCAGCCCGGCAGGACACGAGGAGCATTGTGCCGCAGGGTCCGTGTCGCTCTTCTGTGGACTGGAAGACGGAGGAGACATGAAGGGAGCCATTCGCCCCTGGAGTAACACCAGTGTGGGACTGGGGGCCCCGGCAAGCGCTGGTACCCACCTCTCCCAACCCCTCAAAGGGACTTTTAGGCGACCCCATGGGTCATCATTATATATACATACATATATATATATATATATATATATATATATATATATATATACCAACCCCCTCGTATGACTGCTCAGTGAGGGGGCCCGGGGCACCAGGGGCCAAACACCCAGAGTTCACTAACTCGTTGTATTACCAGAGGTCGCCGGCTTCTGTGTCGCACATCCTATGACGTATTACCTGCTTGGATAACTCTCTTCACACGTCACACACACGGAACCTTTCCCGGATCAAACATGGCGTCCGAGCACTTCCCGTGTCACCAGCCGGATGAAGCGATTTCCAAGGCAACGAGCATCCAATGGAAAGCACAAGAGCCGCTAGAAGGCGTGACCTGCTGTATCTTAGAGACAAGTTTACGCTGTCAAATGCGAGGTGCGGACTGGTTTAGGGCCTCGGGAAGCGATGGAGTGAGTGCGCCAGGAGGGGTTAGGGGTACTGGGGTGATTAATGTGCTGTTAGGGTGACTGGGGGCGTTGGGGTGATTAATGTGCTTTTGGGGTGACTGGGGGTGTTGGGGTGACTGACGGGAGGACGTTATTTGCGCCAGTGCTGACTGTGTGGCCGGGCACCTGCCCTGCATGCCTCCTGTAATGGCTGCCCTTATACTTGGCGCTGTGGCGGGATGAAATGTTTTAGGTGCCACGAGGGATGCAGCAGCTTTTTATTACAAACACGTCTTTAGATTGTAAGCTCACGAGGGCAGGACCCTCTTCCCCTTCTGTACCAGCGTGGCGTACGGCGCGTCCGTCCCTTTTAATGCCTCCCCCTCTGTACATGAAATGGAAAGGCTGGGCTTTATGGTCTCTGCTTTCGCTGCAGGCGCCGTGAGAACGAAGCGAGGAGCCGAATGGGAAGACTGACGGACTTTGTGGATGAGGACGGGGACCGGCTGCTCGACAAACTGCGGGAGCTGAAACTCACAGATGGCCGGTACCTCCAGGAGCTGAGCACCGTGCATACCGCCGGCCTCGCTGAGCGCTCGCGGGCCCACAACAAGCTCCTGCTGGAAGCTCTTCTGGATGTGGAGCAAACGTGCAGCCAGGGCCCCGAGCATCGCGTGCCGAGCCACAGGTACGTTCCCGGTAAGAGAGGGAAACGCTCGGCGTTATCCGCTCTGCGAGGAATGTATTAAAAGGATAGAAAGTGATGGCGGGAGGAAGCAGGCGACTTCTTCTCAGCCCCCAGAGGCCACCTTGCTGCCTGTTGCGTGACCCTAGGCGAGGGGCGAGGGGCTGTACGCACCGGGAGGCGAGGGGCTGTACGCACCGGGAGGCGAGGGGGGTCTTGCGCCCAGCGAGGCTTCCCGTTTTCTGGGAGCTGGTTTGTTGATGTTCTTCATGTACTAAGTGGCGCCTTGTAGTTCCAGACCGAGTCCTAAAGCGTCCAGAAGAGGCGTGGATTTCGCCATCGCTCAGCCGAGAGAGGATCTGCCGGGAGTCGCGGAGCCCCTCGATCTCCAGGGCCAGGAGGACCCCGAGTGTTTGAAGCAGTTCCGTGCCCAGCCGGTGCCGGCTCACGTCTTCCTCCCGCTGTACAATGACCTGGTGGAGCAGCAAGCGGCTCGGAGGAAGACGGGAGTCCAGGAAAGGAAAGACTTTCTTTTAAAGACACAGAAACCATTTAGTTTTCTTTCAAAGGAGGAAGAGAAAAGAAGGAAAGCAGCCCAGGCGCTTCTTGCTGCCCCCGCGAGGGCAGAACGTGGCATGAAGAGAGAAGTCCTTAAATGTGCCCAAGATCCTGAAACTAGTGACAGATTGAAAGGTAATCCCCGAATCCCCCGGCGTCCTCCGCCATGCCTGTGTGTCTGCAGTGAACGCATGTCAATGAGTATTATCATGTATTGCTTTATATAGCGCCATCAGATTCCGCAGCGCTGTACAAAGGGTAGACAGGAAATACCAATCTTGACATATCATCCGCAAGCATTTATACATGATGGTCTAAGAATGCCAATAGCAAGTACACGTTCCCTGCTAAATGGTGTACCCAATAAATAAATTGTACTTTACTGAGAGGGTGGTAGATAAGTGGAGCAGCCTCCCAGCAGAGGTGGTAGAGGGTAATACAGTGAGGGTATTAAACATGCACGGGATAGACATACGGCTCCTGAATCTAAGACGCCGTTGGGGCTGCCGGCAGGTTCTGGGCTCTCGGGATTTGTCGTTTTATTTAAACTCGATGAATGCTTTCTTCCCGTTAACGTCTTTCACTTTTACTGCTTGAAGAGGCTGAGTTGATCAGGAAAGTGAAACGTCAGATGAGGGCCAAAGAGATGCTGCAGAATTCCTCAGCGCCGGTACCCCTAAACCGAGGAACGAGGGATCCGCTTTCCAGCATCTCCCAGAAAACCCGGCAGGAGTACCTGGGATTTCTACAGCAGAATCTCTCCTTCCAGCCGCGCACAAACCCAGGCGTCCCGGATTTCCAGAGGCTGCACCACGAATTTCAGAAGCGATGCCTAAAGAAGCAAAAGGAAATGGAACCAACCCGGAGTGAACCCTTCACCCTGCGGACCTCCGCGCTGAGAAAAAGACAAAGCCACGACGGGAAAAGCGGGCAGGTGGGAGACCCTGTAACCCTTTACATTCTGAATGAGCGGTCACGCGAAATGGCCTCCACTCCGAACCAGTAGCCCCCAGTCCCCTGCTCCGCTGTACTGGTAACGTTCCTTCAGACGACGAGCGGTGTAGCCGTATCTGGCAGGGGCGACGCTCCCGGTTTCTTGCCGGTTTAATTAGGCTTCGTGGAGCCAGCAGCTCTTTCCTCCTGTAGGATAATCACAGCCTTCTAGAGCTTTAGCTTTATTTTCACATAAAAAGTATAGAAACGCGTATTTTTTACCCTCCGTGATACTTTATTTCCCTTCCGCCCCTGGTCGTGAGATATCGAAGACGTTTCGATTGTGTTTGTCAGGTTGGACCCCGTCATTCCGAGACGCCTGCAGAATCCCTCCGGAGTTTGACGAGTTTGTCGCCCAATACGCTCCCAGTGTATATAACGGACAGCGCGAGGAGGAGGCAGTCTGCCGTTAGGTGCCTTTTATTGTGTCTGTCTGTCTGTCTCTTAGGGTTACTTCTATACGCATTGAAATGAAGTCTCTTTCTTTGCTTCTTTCCTTTCGGTGATCTCTGCCCTGCTTTATTCCATTCTTCACCCCCTTAGTCTTCTCTGTACCTGGAAATCTTTACCATCCGTTCTCCCTTTATATTCCGTTTGTCCCCAATGATTTCTTACGCCCTTCTCTCAGTCTTTGCTGTTTTTTTTTCATTTTTTGGCAGGGAGGGGACTTTAGCCTTGCTGGCCCAATAGATGGTACTGACGGCTTCTGGGTCCGCTGGTCCACGCCTGAGCCACTGACAGGTTTTCGGCCAGTGTGATCTATGGCCCCAGGATTTCAAATTGTGTCCTGGGGCTCCAGCTGCCTGATTTCCTGATCAATCAATGGCAGTCACCCTTAACCCTCGGTTACAAGATCGCTAGAAGGTTCATGCAACATCCCTGTTGTCTCTTTTTGCCCATCTTACCTGCCCTTCCGATAGCTTAGTTATTATTATTATTATTTATTTATTAGTTTTTATAGCGCCATCAAATTCCACTATTGCACATGAAAGTGTGAAGTGGCTCGGGCTTCAGGGCTTTTGGGCTAGTAGATAGGATCGTCCGGGTGTTTCGGGATAAATTTCCTGTTCATTTCTTGCCGGTAGGCAGCGTCTGAGCAGATCAACGTTCACACTATTGCTTTGTTTGTCAGTGAATATTTCTAACACTTTAATAGCTAAATAATGGTAATTAAACCACAAGTAGCTGGATACACATTGCTATGAAACATGTTGTTCTTGCGGGGTATGAGTTTGCACTAATCTCTCTGATGGTCAAGCAAAGTCAGCGTGGCCACCAAGCTTTTATCCAGCTCCTGACTCTGCAGGGACCGGTCAGTGGGTTTCGTGTGGGACTCCGGCAGGGACCGGTCAGTGAGTTTCGTGTCGGACTCTGGCAGGGAAGAGTCAGTGGGTTTCGTGTCGGACTCCGGCAGGGACCAGTCAGTGAGTTTCGTGTCGGACTCTGGCAGGGAAGAGTCAGTGGGTTTCGTGTCGGACTCCGGCAGGGACCGGTCAGTGGGTTTCGTGTCGGACTCCGGCAGGGACCGGTCAGTGGGTTTCGTGTTAAGCCAGGCGAGGCTGTATGTGACACGGAGACAATGTGCACATTTTGTTACAGAGCTTCCCTGCAGGAAAAGAATGAACAAGAGAGACAAGAGACCAAGTGGACAAAAGAAAGCAAACAGTCCCTGGTGCTGCAGAGCTCAATATCCAGGAGGGCAAAGGCCATGGACCCTCACCGACCCCTCTCAGAAACCAATGCAGAGAGGCTGCACCAGAACCGGTCCGTGACATTTCCGTTTCTTGTGACCTACTTGCTTTATTTATTATTGTGGGTGCAGCCATCACGTCCGCTAACGGCTAATTACTGCAGTGACGTAAAACCTGCTCAGGTTATCTGAAGACATTTAAAATCTGTTGTTAGAAGTGCAAGAAAATCTTATCCTTTGTACGAGGCTCGTTCATTGCAGGGCTCACTCGGGTGCTGCTTCCAGATCGTAGAGCTTTAGGTCTTGACTTATTAGCTGCTAGAGGACCCCTTATGGGGTCTGGAAATGACTTCTTAGCGGGGAACTCACTAACTCCTGGAGGACGCAGACATTCATAGATTTTTGATTTTTAGGCAAGCCGATGGAAAGAGGATGAAAGAATATAAGGAGGAGCTGGAGCGGATGAAGGCCAGAGTGAAGTTGAGACCCTACCTTTTTGAGCTTCTCACTAAAGTAAGAAATTGATAATACCGTATTTGCTCGATTATAAGACGAGTTTTTTTTCCATAGCAAATGCTCTGAAAAATACCCTTCATCTTATAATCGGGGTCGTCTTATAATCAGACCTCAAATAGGTCTGACTATGAGACTAAGATCCAGATCCCCCGCAGCGATGTGTTATGTCCCCCCCAGCTTACCGGTGCTTCTGAGTCCCCGGTGCTTAGTCCGGGCAGCGTGTAGAGCTCTACGCGATTCGCGTAGACAACTTCCGCTCAAGCCCGTAGAGCTCTACACGCTGCCCGGACTAAGCACCGGGGACTCAGAAGCACCGGTAAGTTGGGGGGGGGCAGAGGAGTGTTTAAATGGGGGGCATAAGGCATTTCTGGAGGCAGAGTGCTCTATGAAATGCCTTTTAACCCCCTTAATGCCACTCTGCCTCCAGAAATGCCTTTTAACCCTCTATACGCCACTCTGCCTCCTGAAATGCCCTATACCTCCCTAAATCCCACTCTGCTCCATAATATGCCTTTTAACCCCCTAAATGCCAGAGGGGCATATAGGGGTATAAGGCATTTCTGGATGCAGAGTGGCACATAGGGTGTCAAAAGGCATATCATGGGGCACAATGGCATATAGAGGGTTAAAAGGTGTATCATGGGGCACAGTGGCATATAGAGGGTTAAAAGGTGTATCATAGGGCACAGTGGCATTTAGAGGGTTAAAAGGCATATCATGGGGCACAGTGGCATATAGGGGGTATAAGGCATTTCTGGAGCAGAGTGGCAAGCCTGGGGGCAGATTGCATAACTGGGGGGGCAGGTTGGAAAAAAAAAGGAAATAAAAACAAAATATTTTTCTCAATCGTAGCTTTTATTAACAAACAGTTGTTCTCATAGTTTACATCAATTAACATTTACTGGTAAAACTTTTTTCCTTTAGGGTCGTCTTATATTCAGGCCTTTTCTTTTTTTTTTTTCCATAAATGAATATTCAGATTTTGGGGGGTCGTCTTATAATCGAGGAAATACGGTAATAGAAATGGACAGGGACCGTGGAAGGCCAAGGCCACTATTCCATTCTTCTGTCCTTGTTTGGGGATCAAGGTTCTCTTGCTGTATTTCGTGAGCTGTCTCGAAGCCCAGAGCCCATCTGTTGGTTTCAGGAGAGACTTCCATAATACTGCAGCGTTTACAAAGCACTTATCAAACCGGCCCCGGCCTGGATCTAACCCAGCCTCGGCATACGCTCGCCTCTTCCCTCGTCTGTTGTCCGTGCAGGAGATGCGTGGTTTTTAATATGTTTTGTTTCCTTTTCGTGCCGTCGGAGAACATACTCTCACATACTTAGTCTTTGGTTGCTTTTTTTTTCCTAGGCTAATGCCGCTAAAGCAGCCGAGTGCAGATTCGCAGGTACCCTGCAGCAGGTCGGGCTGACAGAAGACTTTGTTCAGCATCAGGGAAGATCCCAAGGAAGTTGCGGAAGGAGATCCGATGAAGCGGACGAATAGGTGGCCCGGCGGGGCGATCCGGGAGGACGTATCTGGCGTATCCGATGTCGCTGTTATTTTGATCCGTGTTTCAGCAGGGAATACGCTACGCCGGGGGTGTAAGGAAAGGGCTCATAGTCCCCGCTCACACAGGGGTAAACATTTAGACGCGTTTTTAGCAGGTGGGGTTTTGTGCCTTAACATGGAAACTACCACCAACAGACAAACACCCTTCCTCCTTATCACAGTGCCTGTACCTGTGGGAAGCAATAGAATGGCTCAGTCACCCAGCCAGACTCTCCGACTAATGGAGGTTTATGGAGGAACGGACTTCATTAGCGTCGCCATAAAGCGTCAGCTCAGTGGGGTGTTTGAGCCGGGAAAGTCACCAGAAATGTTACACGACTCACAAGGGGCAGCCTCCAGGTCTGCAGCTAAAGGGGTTTTTATTGGGGACAAAACCGGATTTTTGTCAATGGCGACTTACATTACTGTATACAGCACGGGGGGTTATTACTGTATACAGCGCTGGGGGGGGTTATATTACTGTATACAGCGCTGGGGGGGTTATATTACTGTATACACCGCTGGGGGCGGGGTTATGCTCAAGGAGAGGAACATGTTTTGGTGGATACGGGGAGATCGCCATCAGCAGATTCATTTGCGATTCTTCTATCTGTAAGTCTGTGGTCACGCTGCAGTGAGAAGGGCTGGAAAGAGATGAATTGTAAGCTTTGTTCCACGGAGAACTGCGAAGAAGAGTATTTTTAAATAATGCACAAGAGTGTGATTAATGAAAAATTAAAACCCGAGGCTTTTCGCACAGCGCGGCTGTTTTGTGATATTCTGTCGGCCCTCTGTGTTTTTTATGCCTGATGTTGGGTTATGGATAAAATGTCAGCTGAGTTGGAGGGAGACGGGGCAGTGAAACGGATATACGGTCCATGCCTGCACCGCGACCGGTTAAACCATACAAATGGGGGAAACGAGTGCGTTCACCCCCCGTGGACCCCTGCATTGGCGTTACCGTTGTTGCTTTCACGCTGGTTCTGCTCGCCCGATAAGAAGCGGCTCGTATCTAAACGTGCCTCAGCCGATCACTTTTACAAACACCAGGATTAAATTGCGCAGTAAGATTTATTCATCCTGCAGCCAGCCTGACATTTACACGACAGCCCACTCCCCGAGAACCCCTAAAGCGCAGACTGGCAGGGTCAGTGCCCCAAGTACATCACCCTACAACCCCTGCAGGAAGCGAGCCGGACCCTGTATAATGCATAATGTGAGTAGAGTTCCTGATTAAAACTATACATTATACAGGCCCTTCTTAATGTACACTTACAGGAGAGGGCTAGCACCTCCTGGCCCAGAGGGCAAACAAGTCCATGTAGCCCACCAAACCCTGTGCATGTATACGCACATGGGGTCGTTCCTGTCTGAACAATCAGGGCCCGACCCCCCTCTAACCCCAGACCTGGGCGCACACCGGGGGATGATCCTGTGAACGGAACCTCCTGAAGCGTCCTTCGATTTACAGACGAGGAAGGAACGCAGGACTCGTGGCGCGGAGGAAGTTTACGTCCATACACTTTGTCCCTCAATATCTTGATGAGTTTTTTCTTGTAAGGCAGCGTCCTTCAGCACAACAGTTTTTCAAACTCTTTCTGCACTTTAAAAGCCAAATATCTTTATTCCGTGCCCCATGCGACTGTCCCGGCCTGAGCCAGTTATCCCAGAAGCCTTCAGTTCATCAATAGAGAGACATCTTGTTCGTAGGTGCGAGGCGGCGTGGGCCCGGAGAGCAGGTGCGTCTGCTGCAGAGGATCCTGGCACAGAGTGGCCGAGACGCTTCCGTCTGTCAAACGCAGAATTTAAAGATGCTTTTTATAAGAACTGACGAAGGACAGTAACGACGCACACCACGGCGGGGTCACCGGTGGCAAACCTCACCAGGATGGCTGACGCGATGCCACACACAGGCGCCACACACAGCCGCCACTCACCTGACGAGCTTCTTGGATGATGTTTTCTAACATGAGCATTTCTACTTCCACTCTGAGAAAACGTCTTCCCGCACGCTGGACACTGATGGGACTTCACTCCTGGGGGTACAAAAAGCAATTAGGAAAGCGACAAACACCAGAGCTTTATTCTGAACAGGAGAAGCGGCCAGTTAAATACCTGAGTGCACGACCATATGCTTTCGCAGGCTCGAGTATTCAGCGAAGGAACGTCCACATCCCTCCGCCTCGCAGACAAAGGGTTTCTCCCCTGCGGGAAGGAAGACAACGAGCTCTATGCACCAGCCACAGAACGGCAGGATACGGGCACACGGCGGCCGCGCGACCGATACACACCTGTGTGGATGCGCAGATGATTTTTCAGGTTGCCGGCTGTGGTAAACTGCTTGCCGCAGCCAGCCTGAGGGCACAGGAAAGGCCGCTCGCCGTTGTGAGTACGCATGTGAACTTTCAGCCTTTGTAGAACATAGAAACTTTTCCCACAACCTTCAGCAGGACAGGTGAATGAACGATCATTCCTACGATGATACAATTACATACAGTATGTTTCTATACAGCCAGATGCAAAAGGGCTACACAAGCCTTATATTGCCATGGTTACGGCCATGTTTAGTTATAACGGGCCCCTGAGAATACACTTACTCCACATTCTATATGGCTCTAAGGGCACTCAAAGGGTTAATAGTAATATGACTGAGGCTGTGATCACGCACACATCCTACACTTCACAGGGCCAGGTATGTGGCCCACTCCTACTTACTGGGTTTAGGTGTTTCAGTCACAGCGGTCGCTAACAGGGGTATAAAATCAAGCCCATAGGCAGCCGTCTCTATAAACGTCGGCAACAGAACTGGCCGTACCGAAGAGCTCGTAGGATGCCACCTTTGCCCCAAGCCAGTTCGTAAAGTTTCCGCCCTGCTAGATCTGCCCCGGACCACTGAATTATTGTGAAGCGGGAGCTTCTAGAAGGAACAGCTCAGCCACAAACCGGCAGACCGCGGACACTCACACAGCGGCCCACCGAGCGCTGAAGTGCGTGGCACATAAAGACCACCCGTCCCCTGCATCACTCATTAGGAGATCCAAACCGCCTCTGGAAACAGCACAAGCGCCGTCTGTCGGGAGCCAACGGCTGCGCGCAGCCTGAAGATTACTATACTCAGCGCCACGCATGGGCTGAACCGGTGCAAAGCCACTGCCGCTGGGCTCTGGAAGTCTGATGGACGGATCTGGGTTTTTGCGCATACCAGGAGACCGCTACCTAACGGAACG
The DNA here is from genome assembly GCA_023333645.1 of Sceloporus occidentalis. Lineage (NCBI taxonomy): Eukaryota > Metazoa > Chordata > Lepidosauria > Squamata > Phrynosomatidae > Sceloporus > Sceloporus occidentalis. Next base: position 18,720 of record JALMGF010000495.1, on the reverse strand, counting down.
CATATTACTTAAAGTTTGGTGGGGAGGGATAATGGCCTGGGCTGGTTTTCAGGGTCTGGGCCCCTTGGTTCCAATGAGGGGACATTTACTTTTTCTTCCATACCACTCCGTGTTAATGCCCGTAGAGGAGGAGATGGAGAATTCCGCGGATTTCAGCAACTCTGCAACCAAAAAACTCACCTGTGTGTTTTCAGGTGATACTTCAGGTGTGTCGCCCACACGAAGGACCGGTCACAGCCACGAAAAGAGCAGCGAAGTCGCCTGTCTGCGGGCGGCAGATGAGAGACCGCCAGGGGGGTTCTTGGTTCTGCATCCAAGGAGGGGCTCAGAGTGATTTCTCCTAAAAACCAGCAGAACAGATCTCTGTGTAACCGTTTCAAAGGAAGTATTCTTACTACAATGTCTGCTATACAAGTCTATTTACTTATATTTACTTTCACTCCTGCCACCTACCTGCCTTCTCTTTCCGAAAGATTAGAACCCGATCCCAGAAAATACCAAATCTAAAAGATCTCTTACTTCGTAAGGCATGCGCATGGAGCGCCTTCGCCTTGCCGCTCTCAGACCCGCCACAACTCCATTATTCACAATCCACCGCGGAGAGCGGAATGCGTTACGATCGAGGGATTTCATACCGTTGCAGATGGTCTTGGCACTCTTTGCTAACTGTGCCCGGGTAGCGGCTATTAGACTGTCATGGGCCAACTCCTGAACGCGCAGAAACCACGGAGTGCTGCTGTCGGTGCAATCACTGGAAAGGAAATCGTTACCAGAGTCCTCTGCTTCATCGTGAACAAAAACCAGCTGCTCTGGAGGAGACCCTAACCCTGGAGAAGGAAACGAACACTTCAGCGCGACATCACCGAACGTCAAAAACCATTCCAGGGATTTGTAACCAAGTTACCTGTTCTGGCGAGGTTGAGAAGTATAAAGGAAGAGTTATCGGTGGGGGGCAGATCTTGGAGCAGCGTCGGAGGGTCCGTGGGGGAAAGGAGGGCGCTGTTCTTCCCCACCCTGGGGTCTGCACTGTGATCAACGTCCACATGAAGAGTGTTCAGCAAGGTCGCGCCTGGACTTTTTGGCGGAAGCTCCTGCACGACCGCTGCGTCTGGAATAGAATGAGTTTCAGGAGTCAGGGCAAACAGGTCACCGAACCAGGCTTCTCCACAATGTCACAGCTCTAGGCCCGGAACACCTTACAATCAAGCTGCACCTCATTCAAAGGGAAAGCATTTACGTCCATTACATGCTAAAGCTGCACGCATTTTCTCTAAATGTAGGACACAAACTTGTTTTATTGTTTCTGCGCTCTATTTTAAGCGTCTTTCTTTAAAATGAATACACAGCTCTCGGCAGACAGACCGTAATAACCATGAGAAGCGTAAAGTTACCTAACAGCAGCGACCCACACTGTGTCGCTTCAGACTCCGGAAGGGGAGAGAGACACGGAAGGACCTTACATTCCGATTCCACGAGCTCTTCTCCCAAAGGAATTGAAGTATTTTGCACAAACTCCACCAGAAGCTGTAACAGAGCAGGCAAAAGCTTAACGCATGGCAGAGAACAGAGAGGAAGGGTCTGGATTTAAGGACTGAGTGGCCGTGTCACGCCAAAATGCACCAAATCTTTACGATGCGCTCATCGAATAACTCATGTGAATAGTTCTGTGTTACTACATGTATACGCCTGTGATGTCATACATTGTTCTCTCAAGGCAAAGTGTGTCATATGCCAGAGGCGGTTCTATATTTCAGAGCTGACTTCATGGTTTGAAGAGTCGATGTGTGTCGCTGTGATAACGGAACAGGGAGCTGAATGTTAACGGATGAAGCCGAGCGCCCGCGGCACGGCCTGGGAAGCGGAGAACAGATCGGACACCAAAGGTCAGCTGCTGCTCGGCCCCCATTCCTCCTCCCTCCCTTTCATTGATCCCTCTGCTGAACGCCCTGCTTTGCCTGCCTGTGTTCGGCGAGATGCTTTCACCTTTCTGTGTTCCTTCCCAATAAAGTTATCTTTCTTCTCCATCATTAACCAAGACTTATCGGGTTACCGGAGGGCATTGGCTTTACAAAGACATTTTCTCTTCTCCCCACGCCCTCTGCTGATGTAGAACTCACTTCTGGTCTGGACTGCAGCTCATCAGATAGCATTGGCATAGCTCCAGAGTCCAACAGGTCCAGAGAGGAAACCACCTTCATGACAAAGAAAAGCCATTGATTATCTACTTGTATCACAATCACACCAAACGGTATTTTATGGTCCTAAAGAACATAACACGAGGTCATGATGTTACCCACTCTCTCTCTCTCTATATATGTGTGTGTAATCATGTGGATGTCTATAGTGAAGCGTGATTATATATATATATATATATATATATATATAATGTGTGTGTAATCATCTGGATGTATATAGTGAGGTGTGATACAGATATATATATATATATATATATATATAATGTGTGTAATCATCTGGATGTATATAGTGAGGCGTTATATATAATGTGTGTATATAGTGAGGCGTGATATATATATATATGTGGGTGTAATCATCTGAATGTATATAGTGAGGTGTGATATATAGATATATCTATATATATATATATCTCTCACACACACACACACACATATATATATATATATATATATCTGTGTGTGTAATCATGTGGATGTCTATAGTGAAGCGTGATTATAATATATATATATATATATATATATATATATATATATATATAATCTATATGGTGTGTGTGTGTAATCATCTGGATGTATATAGTGACGTGTGATATATAGATATATCTCACACCTCACTATATACATCCAGATGATTACACACACATTATATATATATATATATATATATATATATATACACACACACACCCCCCCTCCAGGCCGTACCTGGCCCCTAGCAGTCACCTCCCAGTGAGTGGTGAGAGTTCCCATGTTTAACCCATTTCTCTCCAATATGTGAAACCGAGGTTGTCTGCTCTTCCGGTACCGGGCTCCCCCACAACACAAGCTCCGCTTCCGGCCACTTCTTTAGCCGATATATTCCGCGCCGCAAGGAAATGACAATTTGTAGAATGTACGGAAGCCGTCGAGGTTAAGGAGAGCAGACAATTGGTCAGTGAGGACGGAAGCCGAGAGGGGTTACCGCTGTCAGCGAGAGCGAAGACGGAAGCCGAGAGGGGTTACCGCTGTCAGCGAGGACGGAAGCTGGGAAGTTTGCGTGCCTTTGATTCTAGGTCACCATGCGATTGTTTCCCGGTCTCCTTATCTCTCACGGTAGAGTGGCCCGGCGGATCGGTCTTGGCCCTCGCTCCAGACTCGATCTCCTCCGGAATCTGCTCACAGCTTTGGTCCGGCACGAGCGGATTGAAACCACGTGGGCTCGGGCTGATGAGCTGCAGGTGTATGCGGAGAAGGTGAGGCCCCGCGGATGGAACTTGCTGACCGTGTAACGGGACATATAGCCGGTTTTCTACAGGTTCCGTCACTGCTAATAAAATGTATCGGAGCCAGATCTCCCCCTCACAGGGTTCATGTTGGGGGTAACTCTCTGACATTGGGGTTTGTGGGGTATTTCATCTCATGCTGGGGGTAACTCTGTGACTTTGGGGTTTGTGGGGTATTTCATCTCATGCTGGGGGTAACTCTGTGACTTTGGGGTTTGTGGGGTATTTCATCTCATGCTGGGGGTAACTCTGTGACTTTGGGGTTTGTGGGGTATTTCATCTCATGCTGGGGGTAACTCTGTGACATTGGGGTCAAGTTGCTTTCCCCAGCCACTGAAATCCTTTGTCTCATCCGCCGTTTTTGCTTTGCAGTTGATTGATTACGGCAGGTTAGGGGACTCCAGTGAGAAGGCTATGAGGATGGCAGACTACTGGCTGACGGTGAGTAATAAGTGGCACATCCGGGGTGATTTTCCGGTTGGCGGTACGTAATAAGCGGCACATCCGCGGTGATTAAACGGTTAATCGGGGTATCTGGGGGTTACGCTTCTGTCTGCTGTCAGTTGCGCAGCTGCTCTTGAGGGGACAAACGCTATATGGCCAAAAGTATTGGGACACCTGACCATTACACCAACAGGGACTTTGACAGTTTAGGGAAACCCTTTCCTAACCCAGCGTGACCATGCTCAGTGCACAAAGCAAGCTCTGTAAAGACACGGCTGGATGAGTTAGGTGGGAAGAACTTGACCGGCCGCACAGAGCCCCGACCTCAACTCCATCCAACACCGTTGTAATGTAGGGGATGTGACTGCGGTATCAGGACTGGTCAGACAGCGGCGGGTCTGTATGTAATGTAGGGGATGTGACTGTGTTATCAGGACTGGTCAGACAGCGGCGGGTCTGTATGTAATGTAGGGGATGTGACTGCGGTATCAGGACTGGTCAGACAGCGGCGGGTCTGTATGTAATGTAGGGGATGTGACTGCGTTATCAGGACTGGTCAGACAGCGGCGGGTCTGTATGTAATGTAGGGGATGTGACTGCGTTATCAGGACTGGTCAGACAGCGGCGGGTCTGTATGTAATGTAGGGGATGTGACTGCGGTATCAGGACTGGTCAGACAGCGGCGGGTCTGTATGTAATGTAGGGGATGTGACTGCGTTATCAGGACTGGTCAGACAGCGGCGGGTCTGTATGTAATGTAGGGGATGTGACTGCGTTATCAGGACTGGTCAGACAGCGGCGGGTCTGTATGTAATGTTGGGGATGTGACTGCGGTATCAGGACTGGTCAGACAGCGGCGGGTCTGTATGTAATGTAGGGGATGTGACTGCGGTATCAGGACTGGTCAGACAGCGGCGGGTCTGTATGTAATGTAGGGGATGTGACTGCGGTATCAGGACTGGTCAGACAGCGAGCGAGACAGGGAGTTTATTGCCGGGATCTGATTGGTAGGTGCTGCTTGTGGCTCAGGTCAGTGGAGACTGGAAAGTCCGTTCTTGGTCCTCGCCTTTGGGCTGCCGGAAGCTTCCATTCCTGGGTTCTGTTGTCTTTGAGAGGATTTCCGGCTGCCGCCTCTGATGCGTTATCGCACAATGTGACCTCGGGTGGTTTTGTGACTCTTTGGCTGCCTTCTGCTGGTTTGAAAGGGTTAAAAGGCGCAGATACTGTGTACCCCGGTGACTGCCTGACCTGGACACGCGCAGCCCTCGCGAGATAATGGTACTTCATGGGTTAAGCACTAATCACACCTAGAAATCCAAAGTGGACTCGCGTTTCTCATTCATCAGCCGGATCCTAGAAGGAAGTAAGAGACGGCGTGGTGGGGACCGCTGTGACCTCTCCCACGTCTACGTTTGGCTTCAAGCAGCTGAGAGTCCGGTTTCCCAAAGCACTCGGGGAATCGGCAGGAATGTCTCTGATGGGACGGCAGCGCTTTGTTTCTTCCTGATTAGAATGAAGAGCGTAGACCGTGGGACTCTGGTCTTGGAGAGATGCCTAAGGAGATAGCAGCAGGGTGTGAGGTTATTGTTTTATGTTGCACCGTCATATTCTGTAGCGGTGTACAAGGGATAAACGGGACCTAACGAGTAACGCGTCGTATGACTTACAGAGAAAAGCGGTAGGGAGGGCTCTGCTCGCAGGAGCTCGGGAGGCCCCGGGGTGCTGCTTGGGTCCTTCTGTACGCGTGAGGGTCTGCTCGCTGGGCGCGCGCGGGAGGGTCTGCTCGCTGGGCGCGCGCGGGAGGGTCTGCTCGCTGGGCGCGCGCGGGAGGGTCTGCTCGCTGGGCGCGCGCGGGAGGGTCTGCTCGCTGGGCGCGCGCGGGAGGGTCTGCTCGCTGGGCGCGCGCGGGAGGGTCTGCTCGCTGGGCGACCGGTGACCTTGGCCTGACCTTTAGTCACTTTTAGCATTCTTCTTTTTCAGGAGAAGGATCTCATTCACAAGCTCTTCCAGACGCTGGTTCCTCGCTTCAGTTCGTGGCACGGGAATTACACCAGCATGCACCGGATTCCCAACAGAGACCGACTGGACCGTGCCAAGATGGCAGTCATCGAATACAAAGGAAACCCTTTTCCTCCTTTAAACGTGCGGAAGAGAGACGGCGACAAAACCCTTCTGAACCAACTTCTTTTGGGTTACCGTCTAGAAAAAAACCTCCTCTCATCAGCCTCCTGAAAAAGCTTTTGTGAAGAAACGATGGATCTGGGCACGGAATATCTCTCAAACGGGATCTGCAGAACGATGTATATAATGTAACTGATTAATGAGTAAGAATGTTACAGAATTCCATTAAAAGAATGCTGAGAATTAATTGATCTGTTCATTATAAACTCTAACAGGATACGTAGCCGGCCCTGGGGCTCGTAAGCATCCATCGCTGTATTTATTTCGAAAGGATCCAGTAACAACTTCCAGCGTGTCAGCTAATTATAACGACGGTACACGAGATAGTGGCGGGAAGAGGCCTTCGCCTCTTCGATGTGACGGGCGGGGGCGATGGGGGGTGTTACACAGTTTAATGTATAAAGTGCCCGATAAGGAGTTAATCGCTGTTACCGCTCCTGAAAATCCCTGGATAAACCGAGCAGATTGAGTCCGGCTCGACGCCAAATACTGAGAACGCAGAAATAACACACAATGCAATGGTTACGCTAATAATTAACACTTCCCTCGCTGGCAAACTACTTTGCTAATTCATTTAATATGCATACACTTACTGTGCAGGCTTCTGATGAAACTATACATCTTACAGGGGTGGACCCCTAATTAAGATATACATCATACAGGGCTGGCTCTATTGAATTATACATTTATAATGAGGTCAGAGGTGTAAATTTAATTGAAGGAGGTTTTACATCACTGACAAAGTGGTAGATAAATGGAACAGTCTCCCAGCAGAAGTGGTAGAGGCTAATTTACACATGCACGCGAATATGTATGCCGCGCCTGAAACCTGTTTCGTTATTTAAGCGGTTCTGGTGCCGCCGGTATTTATCCTGCAGCCCCTTCATGCGGCCATAGCTTGTAATAATATTTGGCGTTCATTTTATTAGTAACGCTGCTATGGCGCTGTCATTTCTTATCCTATGTCGTGTGTACATACTCTGTGATTGCACCCGGCTTTTAAAGCGCTGCTGCACAGGGTGTAGATTTAGTGTAATCTGTGTCTCGATGGATGGCTTTTGTGACATTTAATGAGCAGCAATGTCCTGCGTATGTTTATTTAGCTGTAATATTATTACCTCACAGACCCGACAAGCAAAAGAAAATGAATACATCGCATATATCCCTCGTTCATGTGGAACATCGCAGTCGGCCATCCGGAAGCACCCAGCCGCGGTCAGCCATCTTGAAACACCCAGTTGCCGTCGGCCATCTTGGAACACCCAGTTGCCGTCGGCCATCTTGGAACACCATGTTTGGATCCGCCATCTTGGAACACCATGTTTGGATCCGCCATCTTGGAAAACCTATAGGTAATTGATAGGGTTAATTAGGTTATTAAGTGTTTGTGTATTTTATTAGCTCGTACATATCATGTGTTTAGGAAATTAAATAAAACACATATGCCCCGGTGGATTAGTAATAAAGCCCTTTTGCAGCAATAATTTGTGCAAAAACAATGCTCTTTGTCCACAGGGTGGCAGCATATCCCACATACAAGCATGTAGTGCCAACTTTCCACCAGCAGATGGCACCTATTTTTTTATCTATTCCTTCAATACTGCGTTTGCATGCAATTTTCCGTTGATCTGTACCTGCAATGCTGTGTTCTTATGTTATTTATTTACTCTATACCTGCAAACACATGGTGGAGGAAAAAAAAGGTGCTTTAGAGTGAGGGAGAGGACAAAAGGACTCAGGGGGATTGCACAGGTAGCCGAAACACTTAAAACCTGTCCTGGTGACACCTGGAGGTGTCATTCTCTTGTGACCTGACCTTTAGTGACTAACTGTGCGTGCATGAGTATGTGGCTTTGCGGAATCAATGGTTCAGGATAAAAACCCTGCATGGGGCAGAAAGGTGGAGGTGCATGTGGATGCAGATGGCTGTCTGCTGCAGCCTTACGCTTCATCCTTGATGGCAGCAGAGAATGGCAGATGGCAATGGAGACAGGGAGACAGTAGCTGAGTGTGGGGAGACAAGCAGAAGGCAGTGGAGTGTGGGGAGACTGGCAGAAGTGAGTGGAGTGCGGGGAAACTGGTAGAAGGCAGTGGAGTGTGGGGAGACTGGCAGAAAGCAGCGGAGACGAACAAATGGTAGTTGAGTCTGGGGAGATTGGCAGATGGCATCAGAGACTAGGAGATGGCAATGGAGATTGGAAGACAGCGGAGTATGGGGAGACAGGCAGAAAGCAGCGGGGTGCAGGTAGACTGGCAGAAAGCAGCGGAGTGCAAGGAGACTGGCAGAAGGCAGCGGAGAACAACAAATGGCAACAAAGTCTGAAGAGACTGGCAGAAGCCATCAGAGTGTGGGGAGAGAGTAGCAGTATGGGGAGACTGTCAGATGGCAGCAGAGTATGAGAGTAGAGAGATAGCTCTTAGCTTACAAGACCCCGTGAAAGCTATCATGTCAAGTCTGCTGGATAAGGAGCCCACCAGCTCAGTTTATCCAGGGAGTTTCAACTCATGCAGCAACGCAAGCCTTCAGGAGCGATAACATCTATGTAGATAGTGTAACGGAGCTGGCTAGTCCGACCGACTACCTCCGCTGTCTTGTGCTCCCTTAGCCTGGGACACCACACTTTCCCTGGTTCCCCAGTCACTAGCCGAGACTCAGTGTAGGGTAAAACCAAATGAAGACTGATTTATTTCTCACACACAGGACTGGATATATCCAGCAAAACACACATTAACATAAAACAAGATATTGGGACACAAACCCCTTCAATCCCGGAGCAATTTTGCCATTTTTGCGCTATGTCGGTTCAGCGATGATTCTCTTTTACTGTGAATAGTGTACCCATATAAACTATATATTGTTTTTTCAAGGAGAGATAGAGCTTTCTTTTGATACCATAGTTGGATGATTAGCTGAAAATTTAGAATTAGAAATTTAGTAAAAACTAGCAAAAATTAGAAAAAAACATCTGTGTTTTTTTCATTTTCCCTCTGAATCCTCACAAAATTAGGTAAAGAGACAGAAAATTCCATCCAGATTTATCCATTTAGGTGTCCTGTAGATGTCGATGTGCCCGTTCACGGCCGCACAAGTTGCTCGCGGCCGGCCGGCAGTTTTGCTCTAAGTCCCCGTTTTTGGCAGGCCAAGTTGCTTGAAAAACCCTGGAAGTCGATGAGGTCGGATTTGCCGGCCGCATCCGACCCTCGCTCCATCGAGCTCGGCCTGCCTGGCCGGGTTTTCCCGGTGGTGTCGTGGAACTCTGCCTGGTTCGCCAGGGTCATCAGGCACCCTCCGCCGGATAGTTAGGGGAGACGCTCAAGTTGCCGGGAGCCATGGCTTGCGCGATCGGCACCCGCCGCCCGCGAGTCCCGCCAGGGCCTCCCAACGACCTCGGGACGCCTAGCCAGGGTGCCGCACCGACGGTCCGGCTCCTGGCCCCAGCCGCAGCTCCCAACCCGCCCAGGTCCCGGGCTGGCTCACGGAAACCCCACCGCCAGCGAAACCGTCCGCGGCTCCCGGGAACCCCACCGTCCGGTAGACGGCCGAGGGTCCCGCCAGGAGCTCCACGGACCTCGGGACGCCCAGCCCGGGTGCCGCACCGGCGGTCCAACCCGCCCCGGTCCCGGTAACCTGCCGCCCGGGAGACGGCCGAGGGTTCCGCCCGGGGCTCCACGGACCTCGGGCCGCCCAGGCCGGGTGCCGCACCGGCGGTCCTACCCGCCCCGGTCCCGGCCGCGGCTCCCGTCCCCGGCACCGGTCCCGGCTGCGGCTCCTGGCACCGGCTCCCATGAACCTGCCGCCGGGTAGTCACAAACCTTTCTAGGCCCAGAAATCAGTGAGAGGAAAAGTAAAGGTTTTGTGTCATTTACTTTATTTTAATCTGCATATTTTATTAAAGGCCATATTTTCTCACAGTGAAAAATGAGTGCGGCCCTCGCACGGATACAATTCTGATGAAGTGGCCCACTGCAGAAAAAACTTGGACACCCCTGGTCTATGGGCATTCCATTTTGTCATTCGTTTTAGTATGTCCCCCCCCCCTCTGCCCCTTCAAACGACCCCTCCCCCCTTTCAAACTACCCCCCCCTGCCCCTTCAAACTACACCCCCCTGCCCCTTCAAAATACCCCCCCTGCCCCTTCAAACTACCCCCCCTCTGCCCCTTCAAACTACCCCCCCTCTGCCCCTTCAAACTACCCCCCCGTGCCCCTTCAAACTACCCCCCTCTGCCTCTGCCCCTTCAAACTACCCCCCCTCTGCCCCTTCAAACTACCCCCCCCTCTGCCCCTTCAAACTACCCCCCTCTGCCCCTTCAAACTACCCCCCCCTCTGCCCCTTCAAAATACCCCCCCTGCCCCTTCAAAATACCCCCCTCTGCCCCTTCAAACTACCCCCCCTCTGCCCCTTCAAACTACCCCCCCTCTGCCCCTTCAAACAACCCCCCCCCTCTGCCCCTTCAAACTACCCCCCCTGCCCCTTCAAACTACCCCCCCTCTGCCCCTTCAAACTACCCCCCCCTCTGCCCCTTCAAACTACCCCCCCCTCTGCCCCTTCAAACTACCCTCCCTTTGCCCCTTCAAAATACCCCCCCTGTGCCCCTTCAAACTAACCCCCCCTGTGCCCCTTCAAACTAACTCCCCCCCCTGTGCCCCTTCAAACCCCCCCTGCCCCTTCAAACCCCCCTGCCCCTTCAAAATACCCCCCCTCTGCCCCTTCAAAATACCCCCCCCTCTGCCCCTTCAAACTACCCCCCCCCTCTGCCCCTTCAAACTACCCCCCCTCTTCCCCTTCAAACTACCCCCCCTCTGCCCCTTCAAACTACCCCCCCTCTGCCCCTTCAAACTACCCCCCCCTCTGCCCCTTCAAACTACCCCCCCTCTGCCCCTTCAAACTAGGGGTATGGGATTTATTTTGTCTTCATCGTATGTACACAAGGGCATGAGGTTCTGCCCATCAAGCCTATGTGTGTTCTTTCATGGTCAAATTTACCTTCATTAAAGTCTTTCACTTCAGATGACGTAGTCTCTTGAACTTCAGTCTTTGCAATCACCGCTCAGCGCATAAATTCCATGAACTGGGGAGTCAAGTTCCCATTTTTGCCCAGTCCGATAGATATTATTCTCTTGGACCTCTCAGCAGCCTTTGACGCAGTCGACCACCCCCGCCACCTACAAACCCTCCATGCTCATGGCATCCGTGGCACGGCTCTTTCATGGATTAAATCCTACCTTTCTGAACGTACTTTTAGTGTCTCATTTACTGGAACTCGCTCCTCTCCCCTACCGCTATCTACTGGGGTTCCTGAAGGCTCAGTTCTTGGGCCTCTGCTATTCTCCATCTACACTTCTCCCCTCGGACAATTTATTTATTTTATGTGTTATTGTATGTGTTTCTAAATTGTTCTTCTGACTGAAACAGCGCTGCGGAACCTGCCGGCGCTTTATAAATAAGTGTAATGTGATTTTCTCTGACTCGACTGGTTAGAATAGAGCAGACGGTGTTTAATTAGCAGTCTCGGTGTAGAGATACATCGGCGCGTGTATTCGTGAGCCCTACAAAAGGCACGCAATTCAAGAAGATAACTACAAAACATAACATACTTCAACTACATCCCTTATCATTAAAATGTATTTCTCCTATACATTTTCCTAGCAGCACATTAACCATAAACAGGTCTTACTAAAGGAAAGGTTCAGACCTGGGTATAAATATAACCGAAAGTACTATTTTGTATTAATTAGATTATTCTGCTCCATGCTGCGCAACATTTCCACAACGCGGTGTCTCTTAACATGCACTTTACGTTATATGCTATGTGCAGTTATATTGTTGTTAGCTCCTATAATATATGATTGCTTACTACAAACGAATGTGATGTTGGAGCTCTAGGACACGCATGTTCGAGTGAAATGACATTGTTACTCTCGTTTTATCCTGTAAACTCTGTTTGTAATTGGCTCATAGCGGCGACCTTCCAAAAAGCCCAGTTTTATTTAGTGAATATTTATAGAACCGACGCAGAGTAGAAGTGTCTAACGACTCTAAAGACCCGGTGGTCATTTATCTCTGTCTTTCAATAGGAGAAGGAGATTTATCGGCGGCCTGTCAGGGAGTCGGCGACAGGCTGGAGCGTGGAACGTACGAAGGAAGGAGAAGCCCTGGCACCGCACAGGGAAAATGAAAAGCTGCGCAGCATGTCCCAGGCCAGCCAGGTATACGAGCGATCAAATGTATGTTACAAGCAGAATCATATCCCAGGTTAGACTCAGGGTGGCCAAGTCACAGGTACGCCTTCTAACTGGACCCCACATTCTAGACTACATCAGTGACTCACCAATGGTGTGCTTATATATATATATATATATATATATATATATATATATATATATATTAAAGGGAGCTGGCTTGGGTGGAATTTAAGAAGTAGGCATATTGGTTTTTAGCCGACATAATCACAGATTTCACATTTGAATTGCAGTAATAACATGCAGACAGGTCTACAAGCCAATTCTAAATTCTGTTTTATGGGTGGTAATGTGTATCTTAGTCACAGCCTGCAAGATTAGACTTGTAACGGACTGGTGTTGTATAGATCAAACCAAAGATCACTAGCCAACAGTGAATGTAATAACTGAGGAGAAAGTGAGTGCATTCATATGAAAACTGGAGATGTACTATGCAGGACTCACGTAGTTCATCGAGTTAACCTATGCTTTGATTGTTTATGATTCCAACATTCTGTCTGATCTATGTTTTGCAGGGAAATGGTTACACTCCTGTCCCAGTCGATCTGAGCAATGTTGTCCTTTCCAGAGAGCTCCAGGTTTGTGTCCCCGTTATAGTCTATTTCTTTTCTCCAAACCGATGTTGCCCATCTGATCTGGCCATTACTCCCTGCTAAACTCTATATTCAGGATGGCCATATGCCTATCCCGGGGGTACGCAATCTTTGGCTCTCCAGATGTTGTGAACTACATTTCCCTTGATGCTTTGCCAGCATTATGACTGTAAGAGCATCATGGGAGATGTAGTCCACAACATCAGGAGAGCCGAAGATTGCCTACCCCTACCGCACTGGCCAGAAAGTTGTTCCAGTTATCTACCACCGTCTTAGTGAAATCCGGTTACTTAGTTAATGAGGTTGAAAAAAAAAAGTAATCTGCTGATAAAAGGTAACGTCTATGGAGGAACAGATTTCATTGGCATTGCCGTAAATAATCAACTTAGTGTGGTGATCAGGGAAAGTCACCCAAAATATCACACGACTGACAATAATGGCCGCCTCCAGGTCTGCAGATGAAGGTTCCAAAGTTTAATGGAACAAAACCAGATGAAACATTTTTTTTTTGTGTTAATGGCGACCGCCATTACGGTGTATGCTGGATTTTATATTGCCATTATGAAAATCCGACTTAACATTTTATCACATCTAAAAATCCTCTAGTTTTAGACTATGGCCTCCATCTACCACTACTCTTCTTCAGAGCTATACATGTCGAGATCCTTTAGTATATTTTTTATTTTAATCCAGCAAACGATTCACCATTTTCCTAGAATTCCTAGACAAATCAAAGTTGATGTCAGAACATGTTTCAGGGCTTCACAATATATGTATGTATGATTCATTGCCAAATATATATTTGTATGTATGGATGATAGCCCCAAAAAACAAATTGGATTTGATGCAGGATGACTTGGGTTTGGGAGAACACTACAGGCAGCGCTTCTCGTTATGTTTGAAAACTGAGATTAAATCTTCCAGATTGGAATGTTTTCCTCCGTGAAGGTTATTTGTCAAAGTTATCTGACATCAAAAGTGAGCCAAAATGATTGTACATAAAGAGATTTATGTATCTTGGAGCCTTACTGGATTTTTCACAAAATTATTAAGGAAACCGGTCGTTCACTCTGCACAATGTTTTTTTTTAAGGCTGTACTGGCCTATTTTTTTGATCATTCTACAACCTCTCCTTCATCCCTCACATTCAGTCCCTCGCCAAATCCTGCCGCTTGCACCTAAAAAACATCTCTCGTATCCGCCCATTCCTCACCCAAGAATCCACAAAAACCCTCGTTCATTCCCTTATCATTTCCCGTCTTGACTACTGCAACACTCTTCTGGTTGGCACTCCACTGTCTCGACTCTCTCCTTTACAGTCTATCCTAAATGCCGCTGCTAGGCTCATCTTCCTTGCACGTCGCTCCTCTTCTGCTTCCCCCCTCTGTGAAACCCTCCACTGGCTCCCAATTACCTTTAGAATTAAATTTAAGATCCTGGTACTGACATATAAGGCCATCCATAATACTGCTCCCCAATAATACCCCCCATAACACTGCTCCCCAATAATACCCCCCATAACACTGCTCCCCAATAATACCCCCCATAACACTGCTCCCCAATAATACCCCCCATAACACTGCTCCCCAATAATACCCCCCATAATACTGCTCCTCCGTACATTTCTGACCTCATTAGCAAACACTCTCCTACTCGATCCCTACGTTCCTCCCATGGGCTAAGGCTCTCCTCCTCACTCATCACCTCTTCCTTTTCCCGTCTACAAGATTTCACTCTGGCTGCCCCATATCTCTGGAATCTGCTCCCAAGGAACCTTCAGCATTCTCCCTCCCTCCCAACATTCAAGAAACATCTAAAAACCCACTTCTTCAGAGAAGCCGTGCCATCTTAGCTGCTAGAACTTCCTTGTCATCGATACAACCCCCACAATACCTCTCACCCTTTCTCTGTGCCTTATGTTTGTCACCCCATTTCCCTCTAGATTGTAAGCTTGCGAGCAGAGCTCTCTCCACCAAATGTATCGGTTTGTCTTAGTCTGTCAATTCTTGTCTTGTCATATCCCTTGAATTTATGTATTGTATTAAGCGCTGCGTAAACTGTTGGCGCTATATAAATAAAGGATAATAATAATAATAATAATAATCTATGCAGCAATTAAAATAAATATTTAGCTTTGGTCGGTTGTCTCTGCTTCCACCGCTTTTGCAGGGAATGGTTGAGGTGATGGCTGAAAATGACCCTAATATTTGGGCCAAAAAGAAGAACCTAGAATTGGAGAGCAAAGGTAAGATATACATTTGTTTAAATGGTGCCTGGTTTTAAGAATAAGGGAGCAATCGTGTCCTCCGTTCTAACAGTACATAATGTGAAACGTAACTAATATTTATTGAAGGCTCCGCTTTGCATTTATTAGTGAATGTGGCTTTACTGTACACATAGGAGCACCCAATACCGAAAATTGTCATTTACAGAAAGGGAAAACCAATGCAAATAATCCGTTTGATGAATGAATTGTTGGTTGTCGGTCTGCAGGGCGGAGGGAGCCGTCCATTACTTGTGCCGTACGACACCCTAACAGCCAAAGAGAAGTCCCGAGATCGGGAGAAAGCTCAGGAGCTTTTTAAATTCCTGCAATAATATCCAGGTCCAGATGCCGCATTTAGCGTTCTGTAACATCTCGACTTTCTTGTTCATCTATTCATTTTATTATTATGCATGAAATACGATGCACATATTATTATCTTAGTTTAATATATATTTTTATAATATTCGTTGCAGGGGATTAAAGGACATGGAACTAGATGCTTCATCCGTGGAAAAGAGATTTGCCTTCATGTTCCTGAAGAAGGTGTTCAGGAGTTCATTGCTCACTTAGGTAAGATGTGCCTCGTTGACCTGGTTTGGCATGGTGTACACCGTGTCTATTGAGTGAAAGCATTGGGCCGGGATTTTAGATCTGATATCTGAAATACAGTAATAAGGCTTTTATTACATTATGTTTATTTCAATCATACGGCTCTTCTTGGGTCCTGTACCGAGGACTTACAATAAATATCGTTGTGTCTAACATTTCTATTTAAAATGTACCATAACAGCGAAAAATCTCCCCACGAGCAAGAAATCAAATTTTTTGCTAAAGTAAGTGGTTTTGAAACATTCATAAATGTTTTCCCCTTGTTACGGTTGTTTGGAACGATACATGAGATATTAATAACGATATATTAACCCTTGCTGCTTGAACTTTCACTGCCTATGGGATTGAATCCATCTGGAATGGTCATACCATGTTTTGTAACAGAGGCTCAAAAATTGTTCACATCATTTATGAAATGATTCATACCGTAGCCCTCCTTGTTTACATCCTTGGTTATCGATAGAGTGAAGATGGATGAAACTCTGTTTTCCTTTCGTTTGCTCGTACCAGGTGATGTTTGTCAGCATCCAGGTAAATCCAGCGTCCTCTTTTTTCCCGTTCTAGGTTCTCCTTCCTCTCGTTGACCAGTACTTCAAGAATCACTGTCTGTACTTCCTCCCCGACCAAAACCCTGAGCAGCAGCGGCTATGCATCCAACAAAGAAAAAGAGATGGTGGCGAGGTAGGGGGCAATCATGTGGTTTCTAGATGTATAAAAAGTGAAACCATCATCTCTTTTAAGGTTTTTAAACATAATTCGTAAGAGAAATGAGCAGAATAAACCTGATAGAAGAGTAGTTAGAAGGTTAACGTCCCAACAGAGATGTTGCTTTCCCATGGCCTTTATTATGGCTCAGTGTGTTCTATAACACAAAGGAATCTATCACATCATGGTGATGTCACCTAAATTAGCTGTGATGGGCTTCTGGATCGTGTACTTGGAATGTAAAAATGATTTGAATGTTCAGGCCAGATGAGCTGAATGGTACTTCCCTGCCATCAAGTTCTGTGTTTCTATCTTAATTGTCAACCTCTGAGTGCTAGGAAGTGACAGGAGAGTGAGCCGGTTTAAATGTATGTAAAATAATGTAACCAAATCGATATGTATCACGTGTGCTGCGTTAGTATGCCACTGAGAACAGCCGTTTAAAACTGATTGAGTGTTGTGATTATTCTCTCCATTAAGTCACTTCTTCGCTTGGATGGTAAGCAGTGTGGCGCACAAGGACCTGTGTAGACAGCATAAAGCTGCTCAGCACCATGTTTGTTGGAAAGCTGGACATGACTGTTCTTTTACATTCTTTTTCTCGTCACTTCTTGACTGTTGGCTAATCATTTAATGTTGATCATTTTTTTAGTTGCATTTAATGATTTATATGTAAAGAAAGTATTGCTTTGCTGAGAAGGTGGTGGATGAGTGGAATTACCTTCCTGCCAGAAACATACAGGCTCGCCTCTTGTTGTTTAACTCCTGTTTTAAACTCGTTCCAGTCGTCTGTCCACTTAAGAAGAGGCCACGGAGGGAAGAGGCCAAGCAAGCTTGTGCCAAGTCAAACCCGGGAATATATAGCCCTGCCCCACCAATCATCAGAGAAGGTAATTGCTAACAGGAGCGAGAATATACACACCTGGTCTAACAATCACATTAACTCTACACAGCACCAGTATTAACCCATCCATAGCAGCAGGGTATGCAACACAGCCAAAAACAAAACTACCAACTGAACACAGGGGTGTGACAACAGTACAATAGCCATCACATCAATCCCTCGCTGATAGCAGATAGCCTCTCCTGCACATCTGGGACTGTGAGAAAAAACATTCGCATTTTGAAATGAACACATATGTTAGCGTTAAGGGTGGCTTACTATATAATAGTATATATATAAGAATCTATATATATATAAGACTACATATATATATATGTATATAATAATATATATATATATCTATATCAATATATAAGAGTATATATATATATATATATATATATATATATAAGAGTGTATACATATACAATAGTATATAGATAAATAAGAGTATATATATATTTAGATATATCTAACAGTATATATATATCTCAGTATATATATATATATATAAATAGAAAAAATAAAATAAATATATATATAACTATATATGTGTATATATATATATTTATATATAATATTATATATATTATATATATATCTAAATACATATATATCTAAAACTATATATATATATATAATATAGTATTTATACATAAGTGTGTATATATATATAATAGTATATATAGATATATAATAGGATAGAGTATATGTGTGTGTATATATATATATATATATATATATATATATATATATAATAGTGTGTATATATATATGAGTGTGTATATATATATATGTATATATATATATATATAATTTAAGATATATATATATATATATATATGTATATATATATAATAGTATATATATATGATATATAATAGTATATATATATAATATTGTATATAGATATAGTAGTGTATATATATATATATATACAAGTATATATAGATATATCTAAGACTATAAACATATATATATGAGGATATATATGAGTGTGTATATATATATACTCATATATATATATATATATAAAAGACTATATATGTATATATATATTTAGAGATATGAATATATATGACTATATGTAGATATATATATATATATATATATATATAAGTATATGTAGATATATATATAGAATAGTATATATATAGAGAGATATATATAGAATAGTATATATATATATATAATAGTATATATATATATAATAGTGTGTATATATATTGTATATATATATATAAAATACTGTATATATATGTATATATATATATATATATATAATAGTATATATATAATATATATAATAATATATATATATAATAGTATATATATATATA